>JAHTMQ010000045.1:0-157840 GCA_019327925.1 Leucocoprinus sp. KB1807203 | reverse complement strand
TTTTCACTTCATTATCTTATCACTAATACCTCCTACTCCACTTATATTCTGCTCTTTCTTCATTGTTCATTATTGTTACTTAGCGACTATCTTGCTACCTGGAGTTTCTCTCTCATTGTTCAGTAAATACAGACACATCGTCTACAGTACTTAAACCACTTGGATGTAAACCTGAGACCCAGTCTTTCTATCTGGATCTCAGGTACGTGTGCTTACTGTTTCTGTAGTTATGATAATTCATCTCAGTCTTTCTGTCTGGATCTCAGTCCAGCATTTCTAGCATCCAAGAACGTTCCTGCGCATACGCTGTTAGAAACTCATTACACTTTTGCCAGACTTGCTGCCTAAAGTTGATGAAGATCTGCTATTAGCATGAGGATAGTTCCTAGACACTATAGATGTGTCATCCTTTACAGAAGCTGAAGTGACCATTCATCTGATAGAGAGACACTAATATGTTTGCCTATGATGGGGCTTGGTTGGCTCCCCTCCCTGATAATCTCGTTTTTTAAGTTGCTGTACCATATGCCTTTTATTCCCTCCTCAGTGTCAGGTTCAGTAATATTTGATACGACTATGCTGAGAAGGTGGTGGCCGAGGGAAGAGTCATGTGAGTGTATGTTTCAGCAAATCACACCCGCAACACCTACCTGTAACGATCTCACTCGTGACTGCCTCGCGTGTGACACACCTTCGTATATGTAGTGTATCTGTAGAATAGTACCCCTTAGTCTTGACCTGGTTATACATATCTTGAATTTCCTAACACAGGGTTCGAGTTCGTAACACTACCTGGTGACTAGACTAACGGAGGAACTAATTAGTACATCTGAATGACAGGGTTCTATCTACCAATTGATCGTTAAGTCATGAGAGGTCGTAACAAGTCGTACTAAAAACCATATGGAAACAAGACTAAACAGAAGATAAAGCAACCCTTCGGAACATGGAAAGATTCTCATGCCACTGCTGAAAACCCTGCAGAACTTGGAGGTCGTGAGCCAATACATTCACTTTGACCGCGTAGTCGACCGCCACCAACGAGGCCACGTCGTGGTGGTACTCCAATATCATCCTGAGACTTGAAAAAATTATCCTCCCCTTCATAAGGTGAGGAAGAAGCATTTATCTAACGAAGATAAATTAGTGTCTGCACTCCCCTCGAATCACGAAAATAACACACCCATTGACCAAGAACCTCACCCAATCGAGTAGCCTCCTCCTGACTCAATCGACAGTCCGTTCCCTTTTCGGCATGTCGTGTGAGCAATTCGCTCAACGTCCTTTTGCTCTGTACCGATCCAGTTCTGCTCCATTCAGTTGAATTGTGGTTGGGCATCATGGCGTCTCCACCGCCAGTGACAGGGAAAACAACAGTATTTAGGGGTGTCGATATGTCGTTTCCGGAAGAACCCTCAGAAACGAGGGATTTATCCCAGTCTTCCTGGTTTGAGTCGTTTATAGTTCGACGTTGTTGTGACATTAGAAAGTTAGGGGATCAGCTAGTCCAGTCGAAAGTTGAGTGATAAATAACGAAAAGCGAAGACGAAAAGTCGCTCAAGATCTTGAATTAGATGAAGTGCTGATCAAATTAACCGATCATCCAATCACGTGCTGTCGTGTAGCATAAATCGAGCATCCAATTTCCATCCGAACTACGATATCAAGTCCTAAACTAGCAATGAAGCAGCAATAGATAGATATTATATATAGAGAACCGAAAAACCAACGAGGAGCCCAACGGTGCTCCAAATCCAATAGCTAGCAAATGGCAGACTGACCGTCCCATTATCCTGAGCACTGCCGCTCGCAGAACCGCTACCACTTGCAGAATTGCTGGAAGTAGAAACAGCGGTACCTGACGGCTTAGCGCTGGAAACCGAGCCAGAGGTAGAAGTATTCGTGGTGGCTGTAGGCAACTTGGTGATTGCAACCCAATCAACATTGGCGTTCTTGCTCAAGTCTTGTGGGTCGAAGGTGAGATAAGCAGCTGAACCGGACGACGAAACCTGAACCAGAGTATTTGTTGAGGCGAAATAGGTTGCCTGAGAGTCCTTGTTGGATGGAGCTTTGAGGGTCTGAGTGGTATTTGTCTATTAAACGCGTGAGTTCTGGTTTTCACAAAAGAGATTCACAAAATCATACGGTAACGTCAATGATATATGTCGCAGAACCATCATCGGGAATAAATGCAAACTGAGTCTGTACGCCAGTATCCTTGAACAATGAGGTCGTCTGGCCATGGGAGTTCGGGAACTGCCCATAGGACTGAGGCTCTGGCTGCATATACGCAACTGAACGAAAATGTTAGTCGTCGACGTGTGTTAAGATGTAATGGAGCAACACACAGTGAATGACGAAAATCTTTGCCGATCCAGCAGGCAGACCAGGAACACCGAGGAAGTGGATATGATTTTGAGCAAGAGCCAGAGTCGGCTGATAGCTGCTAGCGTCCCAAGGGACTGTTTCAACATCATTCCATTGTTTCTTGGTACTATTGGCAGCCTTGAGGAGTTCCATATCAAGGGAGAAAAGCTCTCCTTTTGAATAAGCATCTGAAACGCTTGATCAGACAAATCTCACGAAATGGCAAGATTTCGGGCTACGAACAAAAGACATTCGTATCGTGGTCGAGAATAGCACCAAAATTGGTAGGATCAAATTTGTCACCCGGGTCGACTGACTGAGTTGACCAAGTTTTGGCGGTAGCATCATACAGATAAACTCCAGCCGGGTTAGATGAATCTGCACCAAGCACATAGATTGCATTGGTGAACTGCCGTACAGTCAAGCGCTCATCAATCCACTACATAGATTGAAGCAACATTTACCTGTGAGAGGTAGCACGAGACATTTGCACCATCAAAAGGCCTGAGTAAGAGAGGGATATGAATGATGGAAGAGGATTGCCTGCTATAACTTACGGGCGACCTTGAGTGGTTATGTCGGTGGGATTTGCTGAGGAACATGAGTCTATAAGAAGGAAAGAAATCCCAATGCTAGTCACCTGAGTTCCAGCTCTCCTGCGCACCAGCATTATAGTCCTTTCCACCAAAATTGAAAGCGAGAAGGTTCCAGTTGACATCGAAAGCAACACAGGAGCTAAGAGCAGAGGCAGCAGGAGTGAGGAAATGGAGAAGAAGGGATACAGCAGCAAGAGAGCGTGGCATAGTTTGTGGGTGAAAAGAGGGTGGGCTGGCCAGCGATGTTCAGATTGAAGAATTACAGTCACATTTGTCGTCACGGACAACTTTTTAAAAACAAGCAGGGGTCCGGTCACAGGCGCACATGAAGTCCCGAACGTTCCAGACATACGAATTTATCAGCACTATCTGCTTTCAATGTAGTCATTACATCGCTAAATCGTCAATGTGTGTAATTCATCTACTGCTGTACACATAGGGCATCGTATTTTATATGAACTGCGGTGATTTTTAGTTCGGAGAATTGCGTTCGGGTATTCTTGAAAGGTGACTTCCCATAGGTTCGCACACAGAATGTCGTTCTCTCAGGGACTCTGAATTCCTTTCGTCAAATTCGTCCCAATAGAAAGTTCCGTGGTCACACTACCATCTCGATCTGTCCAGACTATAAATAGTTTATTGACACTTGGTGGTTCATTGGCACTTCGTCACCTTGTTGTCAATAGCTAATTTTGATTCTCAGTTTTTTCTATCTGCGGGGGGTAAGCTAGTGGACCATCAGGTAAGGACAGTGTCGTTCTTAGCTCGAGAGTTGTTCGGATTTGGCCTCTTTCTATATCATTTTAGACTGGTAGTTTATCCGTCAGCACTCGTCGCTGCATTTAATTATCATGAAATCTATGGCCATCCAAAACCACTTCCCTCAACAGTCTCTGTCGAGCTCGAATACTCTTCCCACACAATCATGTATTTTGTAGACAGCCCTGAGTACAATATGCGGTATGTCATTCCCTCTGATCACAGGGTCTAACTGTATCCTGCTCCAGGTTGAATAGACCATTCAGACCTCCAAAATCAACAATTAAAGACATCCATGATGCTGTCCCAAAGCACTTGTTACGACGTACGTTGATCAAAGTTATTACAGTGGTCTATTGAATATTGCTGCTGCAGCCAACCCCATTCGGGCAACGCTTTATGTTTTGAGAGATATCACCCTTGCTTCCTTCCTCGTCAAGGCTGCGTCTTCCATTGCCTTCTTGGAGAGTATCGATTACTATGGGCTCATAACCTCTTTTCGAGCCAAGCTCGTGCTCCGCATAAGCCTTTGGGTAATCTATTGGTTTTTCCAAGGCTTAGTATTCGCGGGCATCTTCTGCCTTGGTGAGCATGCTGTCATCTGGATGCTATGATACACTGGACCAGTTTCAGGTCATGATGCTGGCCATGGATCTCTATATGAGCGCAAGTACACGAACAATCTTGTTGGTTTTCTCCTCCATACAGTATATTTCAATCACATGTCCCCTGGATGGAACTAAAGTTCTTTGCAGTTCTTGCTCATTCCCTACTTCCCTTGGAAAGTGACACACCATGCTCACCACGTAACCCAAATTTTTAATCTCCCCAAAATTATATCTCTGAACTACCCAGCAGAAAGCTACCGCTTCGATGGAACGAGACGAGAATTATGTGCCTTATACTCGTTCAAAATACAATTTACCTCAGAAGCAAACAGCGACGAAATTTGACTATTGTGAAGTTTTCGAAGAAACACCTCTTGTGACATTATATCGACTGTTCATCCAGCAATTCTTGTACGTAGCTTCCAAGTCCCAAGGTTAAAAATGACTCACGTAATTATAGTGGTTGGTGGGTTTATCTCAGGTCAGGTCATTGCTATAGTGACATGCTCAAAACTCAATTCATCACCTTCGAACAAGCACGAATCTAATGGGCGGGGTTTCGCATCCTTCCGGCACGAATCATTTTGATCCGAGGTCAACACTGTTTAAGCCTCACCACTGTGAGTTTAAACTTATTTCTGAGCTCAGTTCTGATTCCTCGTAAGGGAATGCAATTCTCATTTCAGACATTTCTATTGCTTTTATGCTCTTTCTCCTGTATTGCGCAGGATGGGACCTTGTATCCAAGTTCTACCTCATCCCGTATTTCGTGAGTTTATCCATTTTGAAATGGGATCCACAGCTCAAACAACAAACATTAATAGTTAGTCAATCACTGGTAAGATTATCCTTTTGATGACCGCGGTTTCATTCCTCTAACATCAAAATACAACACATAGGATCGGTAAGACCTTTGCTTGACAACAGTTCACTTCCCTAACCCCCTCTTCCGCTAAGTCATGTTTACCTTTCTTCATCACTCCGACCCCACAATTCCTCATTATCGTAAAAATGCATGGACCTTCTTGAGAGGTGCTGCTGCAACAGTGGATCGCCCACTGCTAGGCTGGGCAGGTCGTTTCTTCTTCCACAACATCAGCCACGATCATGTCGCCCACCGTGAATTCCATTTACCTCTTTTGACCGACGCAACTGATCAAATTGTCAATAGACTTCTTCTTGGCAGCGCCCTTCTGTAAGCGTCCTCTTTTGATTTCTTCACCACTCGACTAATGCAATCGATAGTTAATGGTCCTCAGATAACTCAGGTTCTCAAATCGGTTCTTGGCGAAGATTACAACTACGATTCGACAGTAAGAGAGCTCAATTCCTATATATCCCATACTGATGCATGCCAAGCCTTCCTTCTATGCCTTATGGCGTTCCTTCTCAAAATGTGTGTTTGTCGAAGATGACGGTGACATTGTCTTTTACAAGGATAAGAACGGTAATGCAGCGCGCCAACTTGCCGAGGATGCTCACCGAGGCTGATCAGTTCAGGTATCATGGCTCCACTTTTTGAAAATAAGTACCCATGTATTACTACTACAAACAAGTTGAACAAAAAAACTGCAAATAAGCACAATGAATATAGTCCTCAGCAATATGAAAAGGTCCAAAACCAGGTACATTTCAAATTTTAAACAGCAATCTTGTGGTCAGGAGATCCTGGCGATTCAGGTGGT
The DNA here is from genome assembly GCA_019327925.1 of Leucocoprinus sp. KB1807203. Classification (NCBI taxonomy): domain Eukaryota; kingdom Fungi; phylum Basidiomycota; class Agaricomycetes; order Agaricales; family Agaricaceae; genus Leucocoprinus; species Leucocoprinus sp. KB1807203. The sequence continues at coordinate 151,825 of JAHTMQ010000045.1, read as the reverse complement.
TGCATGAAAAAGAAGCTGCGTGGCCTCGTCTGTAATATTGCGAAAACCGATTTCCTTGGGCTAGCAGCAGACTCGTATCCTTCTTCACCCTCCATAATTATCTTCATTGTCCGGGGATCTATTTTGAATCTCTTATCCCGGAGAACACGCTCAAATTCCTCGACCCTTTGTCTCCCGGCCAAAAGTTCTCCCATCCCTGTCTGAGCCCCGATAGACACAGCTGAGGCAATGGTTCCAGGCATATGCCCGAGACTGAGTTGCCGACGATCATAGCGATGGAAGAGCTGGATCAATAAAGCGAAAAAGGCAAGCAACAACATCGCCGTAGTCAAGAGATGAACTGCAGTGTAACTATCAATGACGGGTGAGTCACCTTTTTGATTCACATTCAAACCCTACGCACCTTAGCCAGACACGCTGTTGGAATGACTTGACCTCTACGACAAGAGGTTCAGTATGAGGCAAAAAGTAGACAGTACTGGCGACCAGTGCTAGGTAGGTGGTCTGCGATCGTATCGTTCAATATCATCGTGAAAATACAAGAAGAGTCCAGTCACATACATAGACCCTATTGGCCAAGTCGACAAATCTGTTGGCATCAAAACTGCCGATAACACCATCAGGAGATTGAACAGCAGCTTGGAAGATCGCGGCGGGAAGCTGAAGCTGGAGTGCTTCAAGTCTCCGAACAACAAAAATATCCGGATTGTTGAGGTCGAATTGGAGGCCGTTATACGCCCGACCATTGAGTGGAAAACCAGTGACGTTGGCTGATAATGAAGAAAAATTAGAAGCAGAGGTGAAAGGTCCTATTTCACTGAGGTCTGTTATGTTGCCCGTAGCAATATCTGCAGTTGCCATTACGTCCCAAAGTTCAATGCTTGGTGCACAGAAAGTAGCCGTTGCCTGAGCAGGGGTAGTTTCATATCTGCAAGATGCATGTCAGATAGAACTATTGTAAAAAATCACACTGACGTGAAAAACCAGAAAATAATGGGACTGAATTGTCGAAGGACCTGAGGGTTGCAATCCGGCAAAGTTGTTCCTGTAGCAGATACGTAATGATCAAGGAACCATCGAACAGGCAGCAGAAAGAGACAATTACCAAATAAAGTGGTCGCATTATGATCCACAAACCAGGACGCACTGCAGCCATTGAATGACAGTGAATTATTCCAGCCAGTCCCCACCTGAGTCATAGTTACCTGATCAAAAAGGAGAGGTTTCAATGATGTAGCAGAGAACAGCGAATTTCAGCTTACCACCACTGGGCTACAGTTAGGTATGCTCTTGATGGCCGTGGTATTTGCGATAACGGAACCATTGTTGACAATGAAAGGTAGCTATTTTTGTTCCTTAGATGCCAGAAATGAGTTCGGCACAACTGGTGACCTACATCGAAAAGGCCAACTGTATAGCCTTGGTGAACGAACGGAGGGTCTCCCAAGTCGTACAGAACCGAAGCTCCTGCATAACCGGATGCCGTAAGGAAAGCTAGAAAGCTTCAGCCTCCAATCAACGCCTATCAAACTGATGGTCTCTCACCAGTCAAGTCATTAAACTGGTTATTCTGGTTCAAGCCAATCGCTTCACGATTGGAAACATTAACACCTATCAACAAGTGATTAACAGAATTTCTGACATCAGAGAATTCTCATCCTCTAACCTGGTTGAGATATCCAGGTATTCCTAACGGCCAAAAGGGCGGCAGCGAGCGGCTGAAAGCTCATTGACAGCAAAACCATAAGTGACGCCAAAACGACAAGGTAATGCTTATTTGCCGCTGCTCGAGTCCAGACGAAAAAGTTACTTTGGCAGGCAGATCAGTGACGCCCTAGATGAACTAAGGTGTGGATGATGACTTACTTCTGACGAGTGTAATCCAACAAAAGGCTTCGGTGAGGCGGCGAGTCTCCATGAACGAGGTCGACATAAGGCTAGCTCAGAAGTCAACCCAATTGCATTGCAATTCAATTCAAATTTGTTCTACCCACCTGCATTTTCTTAATTTCTATGTCCGTCCATGTCCACATGGTAACAAGCTAATAATGTCGTTGATCAAACAGCCTTCATTATCAAAGAAGCACTCACAATTGCGGCAACAATCACAGGAGGCAGCGTCTTATAAGAGGACAGACATCAGGTTTGAAAAGGTTATGGTAAATCGAGCGCTCAAACGCACATAGACATAATGTAAAGCACTCTCCGTATTTCCAATACCACCATTTGACTCCCATCCTGTTCTCACCGTTGAGAAAAATAGGAACTTTTTCGGTCCTGAGCGCTCACCCTGGTTCTTGTTACTAAAATGCAACGCCACTTCTAGCCCAATCGCCGCCAAAACCAATACAATGACAAACGGTATCCAGAACCACGATCGAAGGGGCACAGGCAGCCATCTCACGTCCACAGGGTGTCCTTTGTCTAAACGTCATCTCGACAAAGAGACTCAGGTCAACAAGGAGAAGGACAACACACCAACAAATGGGGGATTTGCATCCTGTTTAGTTGCATACCTCAGGTCCTTGTCTTTCAGTAACGCCTGTTGCGTTCCAGTCATCGAAGCATCCAATCTCTCCCCCGAAGAACAACGGATACCATCCACCTTTAATCCATCACAACCACACATTAGCCCAAAATCGTGTATATACAAGACCACCAACAACTTACACATAAATCCTGGCCAGGTGCGGACGAAGCGCCTCCGATCAACGAAGCAACCTTCGAGTCATTATTAGAGCTATTCATGTCACCATGCAGAGGAGACACCATTAAACGGAACGAGATAAAAGACAAAAACAAAGGTTATTGATGTCCCCCTCAAAAACGTGCATTGCATCTGCATTTCAATCAATCAATCAACCAAAATCATAAACGGCAGTATATAGCGTACATATTAAACATGGCTGTGCAGTGTGCGGAATAGACTAGACAGAATAGTCAAGGTGACACGGAAGGCAAAAAAAACTATCAAGTCAACTAGATGTCAAAATGCTCTCTCCATCGTCAACTACAGCTTCGGGCATACACGGAACTCCCGTCACGCTCTGGTAACGATATGTACAATGCTTCTTGTCATCTGAATGTATCCAACTGTTCCTTACCCTACCTATCCTCCCAACTTGGCCAAGCGTTGCTGAACTGAGGAATAGCTTCGAGGAGGGAGACCCTCAAAATATACCTGATCCTGTTAGGCGCGGGTAACCAAGTAAACGGTAATGTGGGTTCCATGGGAAAGAGGACTTCTCACAGCAATGAACTATCAAAAATAAGGTACAAAACGACACATTGTCACCTAGAAATGAAGATGGCGTTGGACACCTTAACAGCATGTCATGTCAAGAGCAATCACACAGCAGAAAAAAAAGAAAAGGAAAAAATCTAGAACTTGCAATCGTCGAGTTCAGAGTGTGACGGCTCTGCGCATCCATTTCGCAGAAGTCATAACAGTGACATTCGTGATATGGAATGTTCTTTAACTATACTGGGAACGTCATCGGAATCTATCATCTCAGTTGGCTTGTAAATTAAATGCACGATCTACAGCTAGTTAATCGATAATGCCTACGTATTCCTATCTTCAAAAGAACAATTGATTATACAAAAAAAATCTTAACCTCAACTCGAAAAACTGTACATACAAAAAAAAATGATATAATCAACATCGACACTTCATGGCCTCCACGCAGGTCGCCCATCCTCACCCTCACCACTCACCCTCCCTCTAACACCCTCCTTCTTCCAATTCCCAACAACAACACTCTTCACCTTCCTCAACTCCCTCCCTCTCTCAACCTCCACCTCCTTCTCCATCTGCTCAAACTCCATAATCAAATCCCTCACACTCGTAGCACTACTGCTCCTCCTACTACCACTCTCTCTTATCTGCCATTCTTCCTCTCCCTCAGCTTTGGGCTCAACATGATGCAACTCAACCAACTGTTTCGGATGAACAATGCGAGGTATCTTTGACGCAACTGGGGGAATCGGCGGCGTTTGTTGTAAATGCACTAGTTCCTTTGGATGAATAGTTTTGGGTATAGGCGTTTTCGCAGGTATCGCTACAGGTCCTCTTAGTTTCGATGATACTTCTTCAGGTGGAAGTGGTAGTCCTGTCCACTTCTCATTCTTCGATTTAGACTTTGGAGTCTTCCCAAGTGTAGGTAGATACGAAAACAAAATCCCCTTGACACGTTTTCCAATTGTTGTTGGCTCATCGTGATCCAATTCACTCGGTTCAAAGGCAGAGGCAAGCTCACGTTCACGTTCCTCTTCTACAAGCGTAGGCGTTGCATCTGAATCCTGCGCATCTGCCTCTTCCTGACTCGTACTTTCCGAGCCTTTCGTGGCTTGCGGAAGATTTTTCGATGCCGCATCCCAAAGGTGTGAATACCTTGGTGCAAGCAATGACCTTGGCATGGGTTGACTCGGCTCGCCTTTGTCTGTATCAGTGCCCACAATCGAAGCCCACTCTCGTCTCTTTTTCGAAAACACCCGGCCCAACCGTCCGTCTAATCGGTGTAAATTCTGGCACCATGGAAGTAAAACTGACATCGGCTGGCGAAGGCGAAGCCAAAGACATGGCAGCCAAAGCTGTCGAAGGACTAAACGGCAAACTCGTCGGAGGCGCCACTTTGCCCTTTCGCTGTTTGTTCCTCAGCGCTTTCGTTCTCGATATCAAGTTTTCCCTTGAACACCAGCATCACTACTGGAACGGAATGATTCGATGGATACACATACTTGGACCATTGTGGACCATACCCGTCAACCTCGTCCCAACCTCCCATCCAGTCCACAAATCTCGCAACAACGTTGTCCAAATCAACTTGATCCACACTTGCCATTCCCTCCCACTTTCCCCATCCATGTATCGTGCCTTGAACAAGGGCACTGTCATCTCCTCTCAGACCCATTCTCATGCCGACTTGGAGCCGTTCATCGGTAAAACAAGCATCCAACCTCTTCCACTCTTCCTTTGTCCACATTCTTATTCCACTGAGGGGGTCATAACACATCTCACCAGGCGTCATGGGAACTTTGGGTGTCAAGATAAGGGCCGTGCTCATCTTGTTGACGAGTGTGGTCATCGGGCCCTGGCTTCGAGGCGAAAAAACTTGGGCCGGAGGAGGTGAATTATAGGGATTCGTTACCAGAAACGGGTTGGGCGAACTAGATGGCACCAATGAGACCTCTTGCTCGGCTTGTTTCAAAAGCTTAGGTAAAGTTGTTGCAGGACTTCCGGGAATGTAAACTTTTTCGCCTCTGACACCCATGACTTGTGCAATTGTCCTACGCCTCAGATCTCGTTTCTGTTTCTCGATGGCACCACTAAAGACACCTCTGGCAGAAATTATCGGTGCAGGACTTAATGTCCTGTGCCTAGAGATATCAGAATAGCGCTTCTTCATCTCTCGCCTGGTAAAACAGTCATAATTATGTTTCTTTAGGATGGCAGCGGCACGAGCGGCAGCGCGTGGATCTGCAGAGGTGATCCTGACTAGAGTCGGAGACGCCCAGGTCTCGCTGCCGGATAAAAGGTCTTGATCAGAGGAGTCGTGTTCGACTTGGATGCTGATTTCAGTCTCGAAAGGGGTAATAGCGTCATCGTGTTGCTGTAGTGGGCTGTCAACCGTGAGGTTGGGATGAAGAGCCTCGTTGTCGTGATGTGGGGATACTCCGTTGCGGTATGAGGGCTCCTCATCAGGTTGTAAGAGTTCGTCGTGATGTGAGGTTACGTCGTCGCGGTCTGGGGGTACACTGTGATATGAGGGGACCTCGTCGTGACATGAAGAAGCCTCGTCATGATATGAGGGCTCCTCTTCGTGATGTGAGGGCTCCTCTTCATGATACGAGGGCTCCTCTTCATGATACGGGGAGTCTTCTTCGTGATGTGAGGGCTCCTCTTTATCACTTATGGGCTGCTCGTGATGTGAGGGCTCCTCTTTATCACTTATGGGCTGCTCGTGATGAGAGGGCTCTGCTTCATCATGTGTAGGCTGCTCGTGATGTGAGAGCTCCTCGAGATCCAAGGGCTCATCACGATATGAAAGTCCCTCTTCGAGCTCCTCTTCATGGTGTGAGAGCTGCTCGTGTTGTGAAAACTCTTCGTGGTGTGAGGACTCTTCGAGATACGAGGGCTCGTCGCGACACGAGGACTCATCATGATATAAAAGAACCTCTTCAAGTAAAGGCTCGTCGCCATACGAAGGCTCATGATGAGAAAGTTCCTCTTCATCACCATGGTGTGAGATGTGTGGAGATTCCTCATGATGTGAGGGTTGCTCATTATTCATGTCAAAGGGCGAATTACCCATAAGTCTGAACGCATCCTCAGCATTCGGAGGAGGACTAGCAATGGAAGTCTTGGGAGAATCAGGCCACCTTTTCTCGCGCGAAAGGGGAAAAGGACTCTTTTCCAAAGAAAGGGGAAAGAATTTCTTGGGATTGCGCCATTCGTCCTTTTTCGTCTTGACGAGAACCTCGAGAAACTTGCCTGTGAATTCACCTTCGCCCCGTTTCGCAGGAGAGCCGCGCACGGGGGCACCAGAGTCAGAGTCGTCCGAGTTGGACCATTGATCTGGATTGAGAAGATGGAACAACGGAGGGTCCTCGTCCTGGAGGCCAGAGCTAGAGAGGCCTGGAGGGGGAGAAGAAGGCAGGATATTGGATGCCTTGGGGAGGGAGGGAGAGACGGTTCTTCTGAACGGAGGGGGACTTTGAGGAGGTCTGTGCACCGGGATATCTGACTCTGAAAAGGGACTAGAAGGCTGAAGCGAGCCAGAGAGAAGGAGAGGGTCGTCGCCCGGACTTGGTGGAGGCATGGGAGTATTGAGGTCGACGTCGGGCATCTCGAGCTTGACATCGTCGTCGTTGTGCTTGCGATACTTGCGAGAACGGGGCGTATTCGCCCTGGCAGACAACCTGCGCTTTCCCGTCTGCTGAGCACTCATCGCCAACATATCGTCCTCCGTCACACATCGCAAATCATAAATTCCATTTCCTGAACAACATTCCATCACGTGACCCGTCATCTCTTTCATGGCTAGCTACTGGCAGAATCCACCGGGCGCTGTCCCGCCCTTTCCCGGCGCACCCCCGATCCCGGCCGGCGTCAATATCCCGGTGCAGCACTGGAATGGCGGCCACTGGATCCCCAATCCCTATTTCAATCCCTTGACCGCTGCCCGCCCCGGCCCCGCCTGGATGCCAAGCCAAGCATGGCTTCTCCGCCACCCCCTGGCTCCTCCTCCAATGCAGCACCAGGTGAATCCATACAAACGCCAGCCTCGCGAGCCCAGTGCTGAATATCTCGCCTCCAAACTTTCTGACAATCCCCTCGGTCTCACCAACATGATCCCAGCGTAATTCGTTTTTTTTAAAAATCTCATTCGGTGTTTTTTTAGAAAGAAATATCTCTCGCTGATTGTTTGTCTATACAGTGAAGAACTCGAACGCAAGGAACTCGAACGCAGGGAACGTGAACAGCAAGAAAAAGAACAAGCAGAGGCTCAAGTATCTACCCCATGGCTCTGGAATCCACGCACCCTCGATGCGGACGGCGATGCCAATCCAAAGCCCACCACAAATAACAAAGAAGTCCCCGAGTCGTATACATCCAAAGGCACTCTCCAACCCACATTCTCTACCAACATCGTCCGCACTCCAGAATATTATGCCGTACCCAGACAGCCCCTGCACTTTTCCCACCTAAGCGGCACTCTGCAAAGACACCATTCCATGCCTGTCTCATCACATGCTCTTTCCCCTCTCTTCACCCCAGCTACATCTACACTAACAACAACACTAACAACAACAACAACAACAGCATCAACAGCAGCCACAACAACAACACAGCCTCTCGCTCGTCACGCTACTCTCCCCGCAAGCAATCCCCCAGATCCCTTCATTCCTCCAATTCTCTCTTCCTCTCCTCCCCCACTCCTCCCTCCCTCCCACCCTCATCACCCCAAATCCCATCCTCGAAAACGCCGTAAAGGTTTCTGGAACAGAAGAGGTGATCACGTCACTCTTGACGGTTATGTCGTCTATGCCCCTGGTCCTCTCGTATATCCAAAAGATTTGGATGATTATCCCGACGGTAAAGATGCTGGTTACCGCAACGAACATGGTCTGAAAGCAACTTGGGCTCCAAGGCCAGAAATGACCCCCAAAAATGGCTACCAATCTGTAAGCTCATCTTTCCCTCTCCCTCAACTCTTCCCTCATCCTTTCTTATCAGCTTATAGAGTGGGTTACTACTGATTGTTGATATTGTACCATAAATATATATTATTAGTTCTTAATCCAATAGTACATGATAAAGTTTCCTCAGTCAAATACAGGACCCAAACCAAACGTGCCATGCACCTCCCGCATATGTCCATAGATCCCTTCTCCTCCGGGGAACGTCTTCAGACACTGCCAACATATATGTGTCTGGCATCGTGTGCACGTCATATGATGACATCCTTCAATCTTCTCAATCGGAACATCGCACGTAGGACATTGCTTCACATCATGCTCCCGGACCCATTTCTTGAACAAATCATCTTGCACCTGGTCCGAACATTGCACCTCATCGTGCGCTTCCCTATGACACCGCGTGCAGATACTACTCAGACACATCGGACATTGCAGCGTCCCTTTTTGCAGCGTACACCGGTAGATTTGGGGGCAGTCTGGCGTCAGGCAGTAATGGTACTCCTTCGGTCGCGCACTGACATAGCCCAGGAAGGCTGCTCCAACCACTTCTTCAAGCTCTGCCCGCGTCAACACCTGCTTCGCCGCTGAAATCGGAATCTTCGTCCCACACCGACCTTCTCTCCCGAGGCACTTTAGAGGGAACATCTTCTGCTCCTTCGCAGACGGAAAGTAGCTAGCAATGCATCCCCGACACCAGACATCGCCACAAGGCAGGTAAATCGGTGACGAAGGTCGATCAAAGCAAATCGGACATATGGGACCTTCGTAATCCACTGCTTTCGGTATCCGCTGCTCAATCTCATCCACCATTCGCTTGAATTGTTGATGCAAATCCGGACTCCCCCGCACGTACAGCACCCTCCGTTGAATGTCTAAATGTGCGTTATCCAACCCGTATAATTTCTGCATTTCCCGCATTCTCGCGTCATTGATCACAGCGCCATACAGACGTCCAGGCAATCGTATTTCGAATTTCCTTTGCGATCGTAGTTCCTTCACTTTATCAATGATGGCATTCGCGAATCGCACCCGGTCAACCACGTAGCCATGAAGAATGATGTGAGAGCGTTGAGCATTATGCTCAAAATAGACCGATGGGTTCTTCGTGGAAATGTCTCGCATAAATTCTTCTCCCTCCGGACTTGTAAAATATGAGTCATACACGATCTTGCCATCACAACGCACTATCTCGCCCTTCAAAATTTGCTCAAACTGATTCTTAAGGTGTGCTAGCTCTTTCTGATCGTCGCCAGCAAGTCGTACGAATCTACCACCAATATCTCGCACAGAGACATGTACAGAGGTACGTCTTCCACGACGCGATGCCTGGAGAATGTCGATTCCTGCCCCAGCTTTGTCCCATTTCTCTTGTGACACTCGATATGATAAGGACTTGAAATGAGCTGCTCGAATTTGCGTTTGGCCCATCCATTTCGGCGCCCAACCATCAAGACGCCGAGCAGCTTCCTTCGCTTTCGAAGGGTTAGGAAAAGTTGCCCAGGCTCGAACCATACCGCCGTCACGGTACGGGGGAGGCAGAAATTCGACATTCTCCGGATCAAATTCTCGAAGGCGATATTTAATTCTCCCGAAAGCATCCTCAAGTCCTTCGTAATTGGGTCTTGTCCACATGAAGTCTACCGGGTTTAGAAACCGCACCACGTCTGCTTTATCAACATTGATGGGAACACCGCTGAATCGGACATTGACAATATCAACAGCAGGCATCCCTTCATAAACCTGTCCTTTTATATAATGGCCATTCAGAGGGCTATCACGTGCAATTTGAATGGCTCGCTCTGCATCTGCTCTATTGGAGTAGCCAGCATACACCTCCTTGGCCGGTGCTTCAAAGGATATCCGAATGGCTGTATCTTTAAGTAGTGCATTGGTAACAGTTGGCGCGTTGCCACTGTTCGCTACTTTCGCAGTGATAGTTAAATCATACATCTTGGTCCCGCTGAGGGCACTTTGAGCCTTCTGAGCCTCAGCAGTATCAGAGTACACAACCTTGACAACTGTATTGGCTGTGAAGGATGATGGCAACCAAATTTCTTCCACGAGACCGTAAGAGCTCAATATCTCCTCAAGACGCTTTGCGCGAACACGGGAAGAGATGTTGCTAACAAGAAGCGTTGACGATTCAAACGCTGTTTGAATGCGTTGAATCTCAAGGCCAGCCGAGCATTGGACACGCATGTACTGATGCAACTTAACCGAAAGGAGGAAATCGTCGTTGGCCATTGGCGGAGGCAGATTTACCTTTTGACCGCGTAAGCAACCACCATCACAGTTGAGCGGAAAAGAAAAGGAGCGTACTGATTCGCTGTCATACTTCAGATCACCATGCAAGAAACGACAACCCTGGCCATACGGGCACACACCCCGCGACCACTTGAGGCAGATTTCAGTCGGGTTCGGCCGTGACTGCCCAATTCGGAGATGTGATAAAGTTGATCTCTCTGAGAGTCCCACAGGAGGGTGCGACGTAGTAGTTTCAGCAGGCAAAGACGGCGCGAGGGCCTTGGAGGATAGGGAAACTGCAGAGGATACAAATGTTTTGGCGGATGACGAAACTGCAGAGGATATAAAGGTTTTGGCGGATGACGAAACTGCAGGGGATACAGAGGTTTTGGCGGATGACGAAACTGCAGGGGATACAGAGGTTTTGGCGGGTGACGAAACTGCGGGGGATACAGAGGATTTGGCGGGTGACGAAACTGCAGGGGATGCAGAGGTTTTGGCAGATGACGAAACTGCACGGGATACAGAGGATTTAGTGGATGACGAAACCACGGACGACACGGATGTTTTGGTGCGTGACGAAACTGCAGAACCTACGGGCGTCTTCTTGTGAGGGATCACTCGAGAGGGAGCAGCTGTTTCAGCAAGAGACGAATTCACGGGTGATGTGGGCGGCTTGTTAGAGGATTTCACGATAGAAGATATAGGAATGTTCGTGGAAGGAGTCGTAATGCGAGGGGCAGGAGTCGTAATACGAGGGGCAGGAGTTGTAATACGAGGGGCAGAAGTCGAAACTGGAATTGGAGTGGGTGGGCTATCGCCTTCGTGTGGTTCTGAAGAGGGTACAACCTAAGATACAGTTGAGTTTATTTTCACCTAGAACGTTTAGAAGACCAACTATGTCCAAAACATGTTTAAATAAGCAAACGTTACCGCGAGGACATTTCCCACCCTTCCTATACATAACACATATGGTAGTGCCTCGAGCTTGTACAGGAGTCGGTCTTGGTGGTAGATCTTCCCAATAGTCATTATCACTCGGGATGGGGCTTTCAGAAATCGGTGAAGATGAGCCAGACGATACAGAGGACAACTGTTAGATCTGGTAAATAAGAAGATGTTGAATGGAGATTGTGCGACGGACTCGATCATTGCTAGTGGCGGGTGATGCTGTTGACGCGGAAGTATACGTTTCAGCTCCGGAGACTCCCATCCACGATTCATCAGTGTCCAACCCTGGGTATGAGATGATCTGGTCATCGGGGGGCGCCTTGTTCGTGCCAGACGTCGATGATTGCGCAGTGACATTATGTTCCTTGGGCTCCTTCCAGACTCAAGTCAGCTTCCATCGATGCAATGAAAGAAAACTATACCGAAACTTTCTCTTTCTCTTGTGAAGGTTCAGGCACAGAGGCCGTGATAGGAATAGAAAGAACATCCCGCATTTTCTGTCGATAAGTTTCCTTATCGAGTGGGTGTATACGATGACATTTATATCCGTAGAAGCACCGCAACATTGGATTGACGAACGCAGGACATATTTGGTTGAGTCGTGCTTGTGTAAGCTCTGCCTAATTGAAGTCAGGGTCAGGGACAGTAACGGTCTCTGATAATGTGAATAGTCACTGGAATCCCAAAAGGAAAAAATGGTCGCTGAGGTCGTTCAGATGACTGCTGAATGGACTTGTGGTGTATATGAGGATCGGAGCTTTGAAATGTGGTTGTTGTATTGTTCTGAGGAAAAAGTGAGTCAATGCAAGAACTGAAAGGGTTGAACACACCGGATAGATAAATCGCAGGGACCCGTCTCTAGACACCTCGACTTGGGAAAACTAGACAAACATGGTGAATGAGAAAAATTGGCGGATTGAGGAACAGGAGCTTGCTGGTGGTTTATTGGCGGTGCCAACCTTCTGAGCTGAGTTAGTAGAAGGGCGACGAGCGTCAGGAGTATGAGGTGGTCGAGGTGGCTGCTGAGAAGAGGAGGGGCGAGGAGGAAGCTGGTGTCGGATTCGAGAATCCATTGGTCTGTGCGCCATACGACAAGACGACGGCGAGGAGGGAATGGAGAAAGACATGTTCTCACATGGTCAATCATTTATGGCCTAACTTGTCACACTGTCTCACACCTGGGAACATCATTGGCCGGGCACCTACACTACACTGTGACACGCATTCGCTGCGCCACCATCCACCTGACTCGTTCATCGGATCATCAATCTCGCTGTTCCCACACTACCGCCGGCGTCAACGGTCTCGGCACAACCACTCTGGAATACGAGACATTCTTTCACGTCCAAATCGATTTCTATCCTCTCTCCTCATCACACGTCTTCTCTGACTCCGCCTGCCGCCACAGAAGCCCACAGAACAGCACGCCCCAGAATGAGGTTTATCCCCTTCTGAGGACCTACGCCCGACGATGGCCCAAAGGCTGGTTACTAGGTGCCTCGATGTCAATAAGACTACCACAGTTCCGCTCTATCTTTGGCTTAACTTCAGACCACCTTTGCTCAATTGCCAGACGCACCATCGTAATTGAAACCCCAATACGTAGGACTGACACTACCTTCGATACTAATCCAACCAGCAACGGAAAGCGTACAAATTCCTCAGCCGATGCAACATCCACTGCTGGTATTCAATCTCACTCGCCCAAGCCCAATTGAAAGACTCACAACGCAGTAGCCGCTGAAGAACCCACAAAATCCATGAATCCCAAACATATTGATTCCCTGGCTGTCGTTCTTGACTCAGAAGGACCTTCAGATCCGCAAACGAATTGTTGATTTCCGATACAGCATTGTGGGTTAATTCAGTCAACTCGGTGGTTTTCCCCGATAACTTTGTAAACTGGGAAAACATCAAACCATGTTGGTTCTGTAGTGCATCTGTCTTGACCAGCAGCCTCCCCACGCTTTCAACAGCTTCACGATTTTTGCGAATGACTTGCTCAGAGACCTGTGTTTTGTTGATCTTTATCCACACGTACGAGCCAAACCACTCAACGAGTTGGATCTCATCAAAGAGTAACCTCGATTCTTGCCACCTTGCTATCGATTCGTTCTGTCCTCAGCGTCAGCATTTTGTTGCCTGTGGACGGCTCAGATACAAGACCAAAATATCTGTTGTATGTTGTCCGACCACTTCCAGAAATTTTGAGAACTCTTTTCGGATATCTTGGCTGTGTGACTGAATATCGCTTTTCACAGCTTCCATGTGACCTGCATGCTGAACAGATGTCATTCACAGATCAAGTTTATTGGGGCTCGTGCAAGTTACTGCTTGAAAGATCTCTTCAAGACCACTGGCCACCTAGAATTTTTTTAATATGTTATGCCTGGGGCCATCAATCCACTTACAATGCCCTGGAATTTGTCCTCTGTTGCTTGTCGGAGGGTCATCGATCGACCGATCTCAGCTTGTAGTCTCGATTTTATCTAAAGGTAATCTCAGGCCAAAACACACAACAAAGACAAACCACGCCTACATCTCCAATTGCCTCGTGAATCTCGGTGGACAATAACAAGTGTATGTCATCAAATTGATCCGCGGCCTTGTCCACTTTTCTTGTGAGCGTCTACAGACCATGACAATCCTTCAATAATGGCACGAAATCACAATCGCATAGCTTGCCTGAATATCTCTTTTCCAACTGCCTACAACGTCGTCGAATTTTCTTTCACGCGCAGAAAAAAGCTGTATAAGGTTAATGTTTTCCAAGGTTGCGTTTTGATAAAGGTTTTTCGCCAAGTCTGCCGTAGACACGCACAAAAAAAGCGCTTCAGCTACGAATCCATGTCGAAAATAACGGAACAAACCAATCTCATTCCATCTACGAAACGCATAGCAGAGTTGGGCTAGAACAATCACAGTTGACAGATAGCATATAACACATATGCCTGGAGAACACGCACGCATTTCCCGTAGATAGCCCGAATAACTAGACCAAAATTGTGCACTCCGTGATAATGCGCTGTATCGAGGCGCATCAAAATTGAATTCATCAGCACATTCTGTAACCCACTCAACACACTGGCCAGCCTTGGCACCACCATTCACTGGTATCTGTGACGATACTCCAGAAGAAAAGAAACTCTGACACTCCAAAGGTATCGAATAATGATTTCCCGTCGCGATTTCGCAAAGCGTCATCGAGATAGACGCTAAAGACCACGAATTGAGTGAGTATATGCGGTGAGTTTGACTATGCTAGCACCAACTCATCACACGTTGGTCTTCATGCATATCCGTCTCCGTGCACTGCGAGCGTATATTCTTAGCAGCTATTCGAAAGCAATCTGGCTTGTCTGATAAACGCTCTAGCATCCCTTTTTGGCACATCATACATTCAGCGGTTATTTGGCTCCGTATCGGATAATTACTTACCCATGTTTCTCCGTATAAGGTCCACTTCTTCTGGTGGAATTGTTCCTATATTTTGAGATGACACTTGAGTGCCTGAAAAATCATCGGAACGGCTTTCCATCAATGTGGTACCTGCTTCTATTTCTTGCCGGGCAGCTTGGGAAGACCAGAAGAATGCCCCTGAACTTGCTACAAGCGTAAGAGATGCGCCAATATACAGATACAGTCTCATCTCAATCGTAATGAGTAAGAGTGAAATAAACTTCATGCCCCTCGTCAATTATAGGATCTCGGACACTCCCGAGGAAGCCGTCAGTAGCAAACTGATTAATTGATAGTAACGACACGGAGCAGTGGTATATAAGGAGCCTGTAAGGATTCTCTAATGACGAGTGGTACTACAGAGCTGTATAAGGTACAATTCATCACTCTCAGAGCAATAAATATTTCAAAAACATAATTAAAATGACCAGCTGAACTCATAATATGCCATAATGGCAATAAAGGATAATAATAACACAAGGTGATTGCCGTTAATGGCGATCCGCATGTTCTGATTTCCGTGTTCGTCCGCTGGCACCCGAGTTAGCTTGACGTTCCCAATTATCGGGGTCTTGCTCGGGATACCACTCCATTGTCTGAGGGTCATGGTCAAAATCACCATCCTGGTAGCCATATCGCTTCTGTAACAGCCTGAGCAGTGGTCGTCTGAGTTCAGGATCCATCCGGACACTTTCACCGGGGAAATAACCCCCAACACCATGACGAGCTAGACTCTCTTCAAAAAGCGCTTCTTCATGCGTACAACCACAGTTGAGCATTCCCTGGGGTGCATTTCGAGGTGGGTACTGACGGCGCTCTCGCCTGGAATCATGCCAGGCACAGAGTGCATTCCCTGCCCTATTAAGGGAACAGAACAGCTTTTTTCTGGCGTCTGTCCTTCGTTTCCACCCTGAACGAAATGCTGGGGCACCGTTGACAGGGAGAGCCATCCCGGATGAAGCAGCAGAGCGGGCCTCTATTAGGGCCTTTCGTAGATCTTTGACCTTTTTCCTAAGATGGCGAAGCTCGTTTTCAGGATCCTCTCGCGAGTATGGTGACTGCGAGCCTGATGAAGACGTTGAGGGTGTTCGATTATATCCGTTCTCATGCGGGGGAGGATAGTGCGATGGTGAGTTTGGAGGTCCTGGCTCGGGAGAATTACTGGTATCCATATTTCCGTATTGTGTAGCTGAAAGGGAATATAGAGCGGGCATGCCAGGATAGGTATTAGTATTTCCGGGCATCATTGGCATTTCTGCGTTCCAACTCATTTGGTTGGAGCACAAGCGTGCATATTGGGTATCAGGAGTTTCTTCGATGGCTCCCATGAGACTAGAATTCTGACTGGGCACTATGAAGGTAGAACCCTAAGCAACATATGATGAATATCACAAGTGATCGATAAAAAAATATCCGTAGCTTACATTCATTACAAATGTTGCCTGTCGATCTACCTCCGTTGCTGAAAGCCGACGATCGGTTACTGAAACAGGTCTGCTGCTGTCTCCGCGCATTGATGCGTGCCACTGCATTCTGTGAAGAATGAAGGTGTGGTGTCAAGTTTGTTTTGATAAGTTTCAGTTGTAGACAAAGGAATCAGCTCTTTCCACTTGATGGAGGACCTGCGCACGGTACTCAAGGAAGAATATGAAAGGAGTCGGTAGGAATAACAATGTTGATATAGATCCCCTTCTTTAATACGCATGATGGGTAATGTCCAGGAGTCCCATCTTGTTGGCAGTGCAGATCAGGTTAGAAGTAACAAATACGGAGTTGTGACTAGCAGCCTGGGAATCAATCTGGCGAGCCTCAGATCATGGCAACACCTTGGCCTGCAGCGCATACCGATACAAGTCCAGCCTATCCAGATTGATGGAAGGACATTCGTTTCAGACCGAGATATTTGATGAATGAAGCTGGCTTCTGCCGGGATCTCGGATCAAGACGATTCACAGGCGATGAAACACAACAGTCTTTGTATGAAGGATAATCCTACTGTTCTGCATTTACATCTCTACCCATCCCGTAGGTCCACCCACAAAAGACATCATATAATAGCTACAGTCGAGAGTGCCACATGTTTGAATTGCATGGAGCATTCCGCGCCCAGTTCAGTTTCCGGTGAAGTCATCGCGTTCATAGCGACTGACATCTTTCCAGGTTGCTTTCACAACAAGCTTCTCGCTGTTGATGATTTGATTTTAGCATAGTCCCATTGAATTAATATCCAGAGAAATTGTAGACTAACTGACCTGGAAGCATCTGATGGAATAACAACCTCACCGGTTGTCAAATCAGTACCGACCAATTTTGTAATTTCTACCGCTGCGCGTCCGCGGCACCTTTAATAGAATCAATAGAAATCAATAGCTGATCGTCGCCCGAGTGACTTGGACTTGCAACTTGAATATTCTCGGTATTGGAAAACAGTGCGCCTCAAGAATACCGCTGCTGTTCCTTTCTAAATTGCAATCATATTGAACAAGCTCTGCGAACCGACAGAGAGTATCTTGGCTGGTAGGTTTTTCAACGTCGTGGCCCATATGAGCCTGAAGTCCAACCAAAAGCCCATAAAAAGGGTTGAAATCACGTGCCACAATATACCAGCTCCAAAAGACGTTCCATCATCTTCCCAGTTACATCTTCCCTGAAAAATGTCCTACAAAGTTGCTGGTACGTATCAGCCTCAGAAATCCATTCTCAACTTTTTGATTATATCATTGCTAGACGTCTCTCTCGCCGCCTTCGGCCGCAAAGAGATTGAACTCGCTGAGGTTTGTGATACCCCCTTGGTATGATAATCACTTCCATCAGTTAATCACTGTAGAATGAGATGCCTGGTCTCATGTATCTTAGGAAGAAGGTAAGGGGAGAGGAATAATTAACCACTCTGAAATGCTCTAATCAGTCCCCAGCATAGTCCAACCCAACCCTTGAAGGGTGCCCGTATTGCGGGATGCCTCCACATGTGAGTAGCTAATAGATGATAAATTATTTCTCAATATAACGGTATCTCTATCAAAGGACCATTCAGACTGCTGTCTTGATCGAGACTCTGACTGCTTTGGGTGCTGAAGTCGCTTGGTCCTCTTGTGTATGTGTGAATCTACCCTTGTCCATGCTATTGCACTCATTGTCCACAGAACATCTTCTCCACTCAAGATCATGCTGCTGCTGCGTAAGCCCTGATCATTCTTCTGCCAAAACGTCGCTGATCTCGTATTAGCATCGCTGTGACTGGGGTCCCTGTCTATGCTTGGAAGGGAGAAACTGAAGAGGAGTACATCTGGTGTATAGAGCAGTCCCTCACTGCGTTCAAGGATGGAAACTGCCTTAATATGATCCTCGATGATGGCGGGGATCTAACTACTCTTGTGCATGAGAAGCACCCTCAATATCTTGAAGGTCAATCCTGCCCAATGAGTCCATCATTCTAAACTGATGAACTCTAGGTATCCGTGGTATTTCCGAGGAAACCACTACTGGTGTTCACCACCTTTATAAGGCCTTCAGAGAGGGCCGTCTTAAGGTCCCTGCTATCAATGTCAACGATTCCGTCACGAAGTCCAAGTTCGACAACTATTACGGTTGTCGCGAATCCCTCGTTGATGGCATCAAGCGTGCCACTGATGTTATGTTGGCCGGCAAAGTTGCTGTCGTCGCTGGTTACGGTGACGTTGGTAAAGGGGTGTGTTGTTCGATCAGATTGTCTTCATTCTCCACATTGACTATTACTAGTGCGCTGCATCCCTCCGCAATTACGGGGCTCGCGTAATTATCACCGAGATTGATCCCATCAATGCCCTCCAAGCTGTGATGGAAGGCTTTGAGGTAGCTACTATGGAGGATGCTGCCTCTCGCTCTAATATCTTTGTCACTGCCACCGGTAACCGCGACATCATCACCGGACAACACTTCGCTGTGATGCCTGAGGATGCTATCGTCTGCAAGTGAGGACCAGATTGCTGTTCAAAGGTGCTGAAACTGACTTTCAATTAGCATTGGCCATTTCGATGTTGAGATCGATGTTGCATGGCTCAAGGCCAATGCCCGATCTGTTGTCAACATCAAACCTCAAGTTGACCGCTATACCATGCCCAACGGCCGCCACGTCATACTCCTTGCTGATGGTCGTCTTGTAAACTTGGGGTAGCGTTCTCACCTAATTATTGCACTTGTCTTCTGATTTCCCTGTCAGATGTGCCACTGGTCATCCTTCGTTCGTCATGTCTTGTTCTTTTGCCAATCAGACTTTGGCCCAGATAGCTCTCTGGACTACTCCTGAAAAGTTCCCTCTGGGTGTCCACACGCTTCCGAAGGAGCTGGATGAAGAGGTCGCTCGTGCTCATCTCGCTCAGCTCAAAGTAAACCTCACGGTCCTCAGTGAGGGTCAATCCGATTACCTTGGTATCCCAGTCTCGGGCCCCTACAAACCTGTTTGTTCTTTTTTCACTCCTAGCATCTTTGTAGATTGATTGATTCTGCTATTCTCTAGTCTCACTACAGGTACTAATTGATATACGTATCATCGATGGCCTCAACGAGCCCTCGCCAATACAGGATCCCTGACATCTTGGGGATGTTTTTTTGATTTACTCGCATTATGTAGCAGGGATATTTAGCGATTCATGGAATCCAGAAGGTCTGGGATACGTTAGAGATAGAGGCACGGTGTTTTGGAGGCCTCAACGAGCCTACGCTTTACAGAACTTAATGTCAACATACCCGAAAAAAATCTATCTGATGTGTGCTTGAAGGTCCAAAGTTTCAGCTACCCCCTATGAATGCCCAGTATCGTAGATTTTCGAAGTCGGTTTGATCCACATCTCTTGTGCCCATTAGAAGGGAGATAGATTGGCACCCTGGGGTGTCATGAGTCCGTCTCTACTTTCGGATGATGATGAAACTAGGGAGGTGTCACAGTGTTCGAAAATGACCTGTCGCAGCATATGATCTGAGGGTGTGCCTGTAGAGGTCCCCACGTACGTTTCCTTGCTCTAGGTAGAAATAGCAGAGATCCCTTCAAACAATAGCGGAAGGAAATTAGCAGTGAGTCCAAGAATATTGGTAAGAATCAATGGGATGACTCCGACAATACACACGACATCCGTCACACTTCTACTCTTATCCTTTCGATAGATACATCTATCTACTCCGAGTCCCTATTGCTTGCTTGTTTCATCTCCTATCATTGATTGATAGCGCTCACTGTTTGTAGTCTGTGGTAAGCCGAATTATAATGTTAGTCCCCTCTAGTCAGTTCGAGCAACTGGGCCGAATGTAGCCTCCCTTTGCCCACGAGTCGATACTTTTCTCAGGGGTTCATTTCAACCTGGCGATTAACATCTCTGTTAGACTCACACTGGTTCGCGAACGATGATCATATAATGTAATTTATCATTAACATCAGCCAACTACCTGATGATTGCCGGAACACAATGTTTTGATTGTTTTCCCCTTCAATCAACTAGTCTCCGTGAAGCGATCCATCGCCTGTGCTTTTGTTGATCTGATCATGCATGAAACGAACGCCACGACGGTAAGATCCTTGATTTTCAATCATTTTGTTGGACTTGTTCCCACAGTGCCAGCGCTCTGTGATGAATCACCTCCTGTGCCAATTGAAACCGCAATGACGATCCCTAACACAATGTTTTCCATCACGCGTTTTGAATGATGTAATCAGCTTTGTAAAGTTATTCGTGTGAATTAAACTAGATTCGAGCTAGCTTCTGGCTATCTTTGAAGGCGGCCTCATGTTTGATCGCATAGCATCCTGTGTAGCACCCTATTAATCACCCTCAGGTATAAGCAAGGAAAGGACGTTATTATGTTTGAGAGTTTCATTCCTTGCATCAGTGGGCTGTCCTGATAGTCCCAATATTATATCATTATAGGGTGTTCTGGCAATCTGATTTGATGATGGACGCTTGCAGAACTCAAACTCTATAATTTCTTCTGAAATTTTGTTCTTTCTCCTTGTTCGCTTGTCGTACTCGACTGTATCCAGAGAAGGCACTGTGTTTGATCTACCAATTTCCTCTATGGAATATGTTGGTCCTGTAAAGCCAATGATGGTGATATCTATGTGATGCTGCACGAGTCGGTGCGGAAAGATGTAGTTCCAGATGTAGTTCCAGGTCCACAGTAGTGTTTGGAACCATTGCAATTATTTTGAGTTGATAGATGCGGCTCCAATTTGATTGATATAATGGCTGAAAGCTTTTCAGGTACATCTTGGAGATCTCAAATCTGAAGAGTTTAATACCTCCGAGCAGCAATCTCGTCTGAGGTATCGCACAAAGCAAAATCATCTGCTTCTTGCAATGTGCATCACACATGTGTAGGGAGAAAATGAATCGGATGCGGATCACGAACCTAGTAGTGATTTCAAAGGCCTCGGGAGTCGGGTCAATTCGAAGTTTGTATCCCAGCCCAGGGTCAGTGGTACATACTTGACACCTGAGTGCGCTCAAAACAAGCTGCAGAAACCAGATATCCAAATGCCATAGAATCAAAGTCAATCATGATGTGGGACTTGCTGGTGATGTAGAATCCATGGCTCGATGCTTGTGGAGTCAGGTAGCCATTGATCCCCTGATGCTTGGATGTACATTACATTGCTCGTATAAATTAGTTGTGGGCTATACTGGATATGTTGATAAATGTCCTTTGATGTGATCTTTTAGATTGAAAAGGGGTGATCGGACAAAAGATGATATTGCGTATGACTGATAGCAACTTTTTGAAGCTGCGAAAACAAATTCCATCCAGCCTCAAGAGTAGTGAAAGCTATGAGAGCAATGGTGTCGCATATTCGTCAAAACGTTTGAGGTTGGGAATGGATAGGCCAACCCAACCTAGAGATAATTTAGACAGATCCATCGAGTTCTGCTCTGAGCGCTAGAGAACTATCCAGTCTACTGTTCTGATCTGGAACTAGATAAGTATTGGAGATCACCGCTGAGGTTTGCAACGTATTGACAAGCTCAGACGCCTTGGTAACAAGTCATTCACTGTATATCAATGGCAATGTTGATGTGCCGTACAACGTTAAAATGGGGTTTGATGCTCGAATGCCGTGGCAGCGAATCGGGGGTGAAGTAAGGGAGAATAGCCATCAATCGAATATCGGCATAGTGCCTCGACAAAGCACTTTGACGAGTGGATTTGACCTGGGGCATGAATGGGGTAAACTTATGAAGGCGCCACGTTGTGGCGCTGAGAGCTAAATACAGCTCGAAGTGCGAAGGAAGTAGATCAAAAGGTGAACGAGGATTGACTTTTATGTTTTCATGGTCGAAGAAGCAGAAGAGACTAGCCCATATTTGAATCTGAATGGCGGCGATTGAGAGGCCCGGATGATTGGAATCAGTGAGCTTCCCATTGTCATTCGCCTGAAAGGTATAATTAGGAGCGTGGGAATATGTGCAGGTAGACTGCTCTTTCCTAACATCCATGGCAGCGCCGTCGTCCCATGGCCAGCTAACCTACGCAGATCGTGCCAGGAAGGCACAGGCCATTCGTTCTCCCAACCAAGTCCAACAGCCCACAGGCCCTCCCTCACCCTCCAAAAAATCCCCCAATTCTGACCAAAAACCGCACAAATCAGCTGCTGTAAATGTCTGGGATCGCCGGAAAGAAGAGCTCGCTGCGCGGTCCCAGTCTCGTGAAATCATCCCTAATGCACCCTCCGAGGATGACGACGACGATCCTTTCGTAGTCCGTAGCTCCCGTGCGCGTCCCTATGTCCCCGTCACAACGGAGGGCCTCGAAGACTGGCCAGAAGTGGGAAAATCTATCCAACCTCCAACAGCAGATGAACCACGTCCCGCAAATGGCGGTCAGAACTCGAGAAAAGGTCTTTCTTTTTGCTTCTTCCCATACACCTGATTACTGATTCTTCCTAGGCGCCCCCAAATGGATACCCCTTCAGCTTCAGTCTCCTGTAGAGGTCCAGTCTCAACACCGCAAAGAGGCCAATCATAATCGTCGGAGTGCCAATGCATCCAGACCTTCCTCTAATCATGGTCAGGGTCGAAGTAGCCGAAATCACTCTGCCCGAAATTCTGCAAGTCATTCTAGGATACATAGCACTGAAGGCAGCGTCCACTCAAGCCCTAGAAATCCCAGGAACAGGCGATTACCAGCAGATGAACCTCCCCCTACCTCAAAACCTATATCCAATACCCCTCGTTCATCGAGAACGGGCTCTCCTTCTCATGTACAGGCGCCGTCGGATATTCCCGCCTACAACACTTACCTTTCTCCTCCCCAGCAAGGGCCGTCTCCTTACTACTCTCAGCCTCTCGTCAATCCAGTCGTTTACCACTCACCATCCCATGCTTCCCATCCGAACCTCCCACCTACTGATACACCAATGCCACCAATGTTACCGCAATCTGTGCACGGCTATCCATATCCCTACCAGTATATCTCTTACGATTGCGTCACTGCGTCTGCTCCGTATTCCTACTGGAATGGTCACCAGGGTAGTCATCCTGGTTCTGGTACACATAGTCCTGTGTACCCACCATCAGCTATGCTTTATCCAGTTTTGCCTATGTATGTCCAGCAGCATCTTCAGTCACCACCAATGCAGCAACAGTCTTCTACCTACTCGTATTCCTCCAGCAAGAATGCTTCGTCAAAGGTGGCTTCGGCAAGTAGCAGCCCAGGGACTACGACCTCGAATATGGCCATGCCATCACAATCTTCCGCTCAGATAAACGGATTGACATCTGTTGTGTTTGGGAGCATTGAGTCTCCATCACTACCACCTGAGATGACGTTCTCACCATCGACCAATAGCGTTGTAGACGATAGCATCACCGAGAGAACGTCTAAGACGCTTGCTATCGGTGTTGATTCATCAGCAGTACCGAAATCTCGCAAATTAGCCAATAAACCAGTTAAAGAGAAAGAGGCTGTTGACGGGGAAATTACGGTTGATCCTGCAATTGTGAAAGAGGCTGAGGCAGGATCTAGTGGAGATGTCAAATGGAAATTTGGGAATGAAGGGCTTGTACATGACAGTCCGGCTAGATGCACCGTAGCAGACTTGCCTAGTGCGTTGACGAACAACGAGAATTCAGGTGTGTTAAAGATATCTTATCATTTTTGGTGGGTTTGTGAGCATGTATCGGACCAGGTCACGAATGTTCTCCACCAATCGTAGATGGAGAAGTTGGATATGATTTTGGGATTGCTGCTGAGAAGACAGTGTCGGTTGATGTGTCCATAGATCAGGTTGAAGTTGATGCTCCCATAGGACATCCGTCATCTTCATCGGAAAACGATATCCCAGCGACGACACTCACGAGTGAGTATCCCTCTCAACCTGGACCGAGTAACGGTCGACCTCGCCGAGGAAGTTACTACAAGGGCTACAGTGGTTATGATCGTGGAGGATATACTGGTGAACGACGGAGAGGTCGTGGAGGAGGAGGATTAAATGGCTATAACGGACGTGGTGGATACCATAATAGAGGGTACGCTGGACGTGGTAATGGCAATCACAATCACCATCACAATTCCTACAGCCATCAAAATAGTGTGTATCAGCCACGACACCAAGTTCCACCATCCACCGCTCATGGTACCTCGTTTAATGCGACATCTCCGACTTTTCAAGGATTATTGCCCTCGCATAGTTCACAACCATCACATGTCGATTATTATCCTTCTCCAATTCCACATAGAGGTGGGCATGGAGGAATGGCAACGTATATTTCGATTGGGTATGAACCTTATCAGCCCCCACCTCCACCTCCACCATTATCGCTACATAGAGCTTCATCGTCATCTGCACAAACACCGTCACAACTGTCACAGTCTTCTTCGGCTGGCCATGCTGGCCATGGACATACTGCACCACCGATGCCGATGCCTATGAGTCAGATCGGATTTCCATTGGATAGTACAAGATATTATTTGTTGGGACAGCTGGAATATTATCTGAGTCCGCAGAATATGGCACAGGATTTGTTCCTTCGGCGACGAGTGAGTTCAAAATTCTGAACACTGATTGATTTTTATGTGCTAAACTCTTCATCTTTTCTTGTAGATGGATTCTAGAGGGTGGATAGAGATAGATCTATTAGCATCGTTCAACCGGGTGAAACAATTAACATCGGATCATCGACTTGTGAGAGAGGTGTTGATGCTGTCTACGCTCGTTCAGGTTAGAGAGGGATATGTGAGGATGGGGGGATGGGAGAGGTTTGTTTTACCAGATGCAGCAAAGAGTGTGGTTCATGGTTCCGATGGGGATAATTTGGAGGATCTCCAGTCGCAGCAACGACAGGAATATTTAACTTCGTCGTCATACAATTTGCAATCGCCGTCTTCTGTGGGGGAACCCGGGAACATGATGACGAGTGGTGACGTTATATCATCATCACCGTCACAAAATCCCCAGCAATGGGAAAATCAGCATGGTGGCGGTAGTGGTGGTTCAGGAGAGGAAGTTGAGTACGCTGAAGAGGAGGAAGAGGAAGATGATGTTGTGTTTGTGATGGGACAGAATGGAGGTGAAGAGATGTGGTCGCATGAAAAACGTGCTGTGAGATAAAAATCCCGGATTTCAGAGTGCTCTCAGTCAAGAATAGAAGAAAAAGAAGGAAGAGAGTGTAAAAAATTCGTACGATGAGGTAGCGGTTAGCAATCCTTATCCTCGCTTCTCGAGGCGGAAGTCCGTCTGTCATCGATTGGCATATACGATTGTGTATATATATTCGCGCACATTGCTTGTACCTCATGCGTGTGCATGTTTCTGTGGGGTTCGTTACCCTTCCAGACGTTTCATTTCATAACATGAAACTTTTTCTATGGACGCTGGATCTTTTCTCCTTTTGCTGCTCGGCTCTCTTCTCTGTTTCTGTTTTTTCTTTCTTTCTTTCTTTCTTCGGCTTGGAACAGCAATAACCCTGATTGATTTACTCTGTCTTCTTGAGTTCCCCTGGTTCCCCACGAGTTCAATTCTATTATCCCATTGAAGATTTCTCCATGTGTGCTCTGCTCAAATCTGTTTCCAGTGATGATGCGTGCGGTGAATTTGGGTTTTTCTGTCTGTCTGCTACCTTTCGAATCTCGGCTAGTTGTCGAAATATTTCTAGGGGTTTCTTTCTGTTTTTGTTTCTTTTTCTATATGTATTACAGGTCTTTCTGCGGTGTCTCCTGTCGTCTCTTTCCTTCCTTTTCATCTTTTTGTCCATTTGGTTCTGATTATTCTTTTGCCATTTCTCCCGTCTCATTACTTGATCCATGCAGTGTTTTTTTCTGTATCTTACGTTCAAATAGCTTATATCTGGTCTAGTTTGAACCTGTCCACCCGTTATTTCTTTGCTCTTCGGTTTCGCGTGCATGCGTACAGAAGCTTCACAAATACAAAGGTACGATATATAACAATCTACATTGTTTCTTCCTTTGATCTTGACTTTGCCAGCTTGTCTTCAGTTCCCGCATATACACGATGTTCTTCATTTTTGTTTGCTTTTCGACAGTACATCACATTGGTTTTGGTACCTTTGAATGAAATCTCTGGGATTTTCGTCTACCTGGAAACACAGCCACAAAACACCTGCCTGTCGCTGACCTTACTTGTCATGCTCAGTAGTACCAACTCTGATGGAGGTCAAATGGGTTTTTTTCCGCTGCTTTTCCACCTGTAATTGTTGCGAGGCGCTATACCTGTTCCTGAGAGGTCATCACATGAAAATTCCAATTCCAGAACAAACGAGGAGTTAACAGAGCCAGGAACTTATGGACCATTTTCCGTTACGCTTTTAGTTCCACATTAACACTGGATTGTAGCCAAGCCTAGAGCTAAGTATTTCCTCCCATAAAGATACTACTCCCTTGGCAAGGATTCCATATCTAATACAAGAATTTTAGACTCCCTTCATCGGATGTATTCTGATTATTCGGCTCGAGGATGTTTCCACAGTACCCCTTTGGAGGCAGTTTCAACCACTAGAGTCTTCCCATTTTCTAACTGCCTGGCACTCGCAGTTGAATTTCATCTCAATGAATGATAGTCCGCTATTTCGGTGAGAGATATAGCATGATTGATTGATTGACAAGGAGGCAGCACTGCCGGTGCACTGCCGGTGATAGTTATTTATATCCGTGGGAACACTGATTGAAATATCTGATCAAAGAACCAGAACAATAAGGCTCTGACACGTGACGTCAGCGATGGTGAACCCTTTATTCTCTTTATTCTTTTCATTCTTGGCTCTTCTGCTCTCGACTCTTGATGGCGCGTGTTCTGTTCGAGTCTCTGCTGGTTGCTTTTCCCATCTTAGCTGGTAATTTTTCTTTTATCCGTTTTATGCATGGCACTGATTTCTTAGCTGCGCAATCTATCGCGGATACAATCATTTTATGTGTGCCGGGCCACTGTGTACAGGGATATTCCAACGTAACGCGTGAGTCGTATCTTATATCCTCACTTTTGAACTTGGTAATATTGTTAATCTATCACAGTTGGAGGAATACTCTCATCATCCTCTGTATCGCCATACCCAATTCATCTCCTACCAGGCCAATACACATCCTCAACCAACCCTGAGCTCCTTCACAATGCACTCACATCTTCCACCAAACTTCAGTCTTCTGCAGGCCTCAATAGCACACTTTCACTTCCACTTGACTTTGAGCTTCAACCTGGTCTTGTGACATTTTCTGATCGACTTTATGCCGGCCAAGCTGCTTTTATGTCAACATCAAGCACAGCTAACTCAAGCACAGCTAACAACAGCTCTACTACATCTTTAAATGCTCATTCATTTGCACTATCGTCGGATGTCATTGCAATAGTGTCCGCTGCCTCGTCTTCAAATCATATCATTCTATGGGATTCTATTCCAGACACACAGCATCTACCATCGCCGCTGAACTCCGCCCAATTCTCGCTTTTGAATCTACTCTCTACGACATGCGCGCCTCCATGTTCGTCTGCTGGTGTCTGTAGTCCTCAAGGACTGTGCACTTGTAAATCGGGTTTTACGGGACAAGCTTGTGAAGCTTGTGCTTCAGGGTTCTTTGGCCCGAGCTGTCAGAAATGTCCTGAAAACTGTGCGCAATGTGATGAAGGGATTTCTGGCACGGGGAGATGTCTGAAGTCGATTGGGGGAGGGAATAAATGTAATTGTTTAAATGGAGTGTGCAACTCGGATGGGAGTTGTCAGTGTAATGCTGGGTTCACAAAGGCGGATAACGGGACCCAGTGTGCCAAGTGTACGACTGGGTTTTTCTTGACGACGACAGGGGACTGTAAAGGTACACTCTACATTGTTTATCACGTTGACCTGTATTCATTTGGAATCAGCCTGCGAAGTTGGGTGTACTCAATGCGCAGATGGTACTGGTGCCTGTCTCTCCTGCCAGTCGGGTTTTTCTCAAGATATGAACAGTCGGAAAAATTGTAATCCGGAACCCCAAATCACATCTACTGGAACAACATGTCCCCAACTCGCATTTTCAAACGGTACTTCCTGCCAACCATGTGCTTCTCCATGTCAATCCTGTTCTGGTGGGACGTCAAATAATTGTACGGCCTGTGTCCAGGGTCAATACATGCTCAACGGCGTCTGTGTCAAAGCGAATGACGATGGGGTTTGTGAAGGTACGAATCTGATCGCAGATAACCTCAAGAGCGTATGCGATGCTTGTGGGTCGAAATGTACCACCTGTAAGATCCCGAATTTCAATATCGCATCCCTTGCATCGCAAGCTCAATGTACAAACTGCATCACTGGAACCTTTCTGTCAGATGGTACTTGTGTAGATGCTTGTCCCTCTGGGACATTCGTTTCTTCCAAGGATAATATGTCTTGTCTTCGTATGTTGTCATGTTTTCCTTTAATAGAATGATCTCCTGCTCACGTTCTGCCTCTTACAGCATGTGATTCAAGCTGTAGTACCTGTTCAGGCTCCGCCACTTCCTGTCTTACTTGTTCCAACTCGAATCAGCTTGCCTTCAATGGCACATGCTTTTCTGCCTCCTCCTGCCCCAAAAATACATTTGCAAGCCCCTCCGTATCGTCCTGTCTTTACTGCCACCCAGATTGCACGACTTGTTCCAGCTCGTCCTTCAACCAATGCCTGAGCTGTCCGCCTAGCAGGCCCGTCCTCGACAATGGCCGCTGCATGCCTATGTGTTCCAAAAACCAGTTTTGGAACCCAAATGCAAATGTCTGCCAGAGCTGCCACAGTTCGTGTGGTAGCTGCTCGGGTCCTGATTCGTCCAGTTGCCTTTCTTGTTCGAATGCCAATGAGTTTGTACTTCGAACCGGTTCTTGTGTCAACTCTTCGCAAGTTTGTGGGGGCGACGCGAATGCCACGACGGTTATCAACCCATTTGGTGTATGTTTCTCAGAACTCATTACAGTACCCTCCGAGACGAGTGGTATACCGCCCCTGCCAACTGTAACGGGGATCGATAAACCCACCACCGTCGTTCAAAGTAGGAGACTCGAATGGTGGCAAATTCTGTTGATGGCACTTGGTTGTGCATTCATTTTCATCATCGTTATCTGGTGTTGTCGGAGGAGATACAGGAAGAGGAAAGCCGAAGAGCGCCGACGTGTACAGGCCTATGCTTTTGCTAACACAACCAAGAGGTCTTGGTGGCGCGGCGGAGATGAGGAGGACAAGAATTATACAACGCAGACATACCATTCTGATCCCGATCTCAATGAGATCATCCCAACTGATTCTCTGTCCAAAGACAAAAACAGCTGGAAATGGCGTCTCACTGACTTTGGAGAAAAGTTCCTCGGTCATCCCAAATCTACGAGGGTTCACTCAATGGAAATGGATCGTACGGCCCGTAACGGAAAAACCACTGCCTTGCTCTCAGATCCACTGTCCTATTCTCATTCTCGTGAAGCAAGCGATGTCGATGGCTATGACTATACACCCGATCGTGACCGTGACTCTCACGTTCCTAGCCTCCGAGAGTCACTTAGTCCTTTACGCTCGCACAACGAGCATCCTCTAGATGTTCCCATTGATGTCGATGCGCAGTCTTCTGATCACCTTCATGGTGACACAACAGCTGTTCATCATCAGAGAGATGCTCCTTTGCATCGTAGGTCCTTGATACAAGGTCCGACACAAAGTATACAAGGTCTGACACAAGGTCACCAAAAGTTGTACGCAGAAAAGGAAGAAGAGCAAGACATGGTCCAGCTTATTTCCACCTACCGATACACTGTGACCCCTAAAACACATCCGGCCACGAAAGCTACCCATTTCCACCATGATTCGGAGTCTGGTGCATCTACACCTTCAAATGGAAGCAGGAACGACAGCAGCGCTCCGTTGCTGCCACGACTGTACTACGAATATCGGGATGAAGACAAATCTTATCGTGACCGTTCTGCCTCTCGTCATCACCCTGTCAATCATCATTCAACAAAGAATCATCAACACCCACAATCAAGTATCTCTACTGATTCGATGTATTCATCGCTGACGGGGTATAATCGACGTATGCCCGATGCTCGCCAGCCTGTGCGAGATCCTGTACCGCCTGTTCCTGTCCCGCCTGTTTGTGAGTTGAAGAGCAGGTTTTCTATGAGCAGTGATAGTCATCATCAAGCAAAGCGTTCTAAGAAATCGAAATCTAACAAGAAAATTCTTGGTAGCGGCTTGTCCTGGAAAAAGCTGCTGCCCTGATCTGAACTCATTTTCCCCCTCAGCTCATTTGCCACCATGTAATACGATGGTTTGCCCCAAATTTCTTTGCAATGTAGCATTCTATGCGTACGAGGCTTTGACCTGTGTCTTTTGCACAGGCTTTAACCTCTGCTACTAGTTCTGGATAGTGCTCACTATGGTTATATCTGAATTATGTTGTTTATTTATTCACTTACAGACCATTCTGATCAACAGACTGACTATATACCTTCACTCACCGGCTGGCTTAACAAATATTGAGTTCACAATTTCATTTTTTTTATCACACTATCAAACAATCACAAGTCCATTGAAACGACAAAATAAAATCTAATAAAATTTTTTTATAGTCTTATACCATTGAATATGTACTACATTGAGTGCTCTTTTCTGGGAGAAGTACTGAGATATTCAAAAGTGAAGTACATCTTCAAAGGGCAACAATAGGGCTGTCTTTGTGAGAACACTGATGTGGTCATGTGGCATGAATAATCTCAAGAGCACATATCATGAATAGCTGCAGATGCTTCAATCACAAGACAGAAGATCAAATGATCTTCTTTTCCCTTTCTTTGTGTAATTAAGTTTCAGTTGTGAGTGATTCCGGTTGTTATCATGCTATTGGATGACATTCTATAGGACCTCCTTACCCTAGACAAGGTTTTCACTCATGCCTCTGGCATGTCCATACACCTTTACTAATTTATCTGGTTCTACTCATGTCGCACTCAGCTTGCTTTGCTCTCTTCATGCCGAAATTTGTCGCTCATGTGTTTGTACTCATATAACTCCCTCCTCTCCTCCAGATTTTTGAGACAACACGGTAGTCAATGTAGACGATCAGCAAAATACAAATGATATAGTCTCAGGATGCATGGTGCCCAGCCCTCCGCAAATAGCTCCCCGAGCCTTACTTATGGCACAATCACGGGTCCAAGTACATTGATATTTTACTATAGTGTGCATTACAATGGTGGAAAGAGATATGGTCAACGGTTCCTTTTAAATTTTTCATCTAGAATCTATAGCCCATGACTGGGAGAGGACTGCAAGAGGACCGCGTGACACTGTTGATATTCAACCTGTAGGTATGTTAGTCTGGGCTGTATACAATAGTGTCATAGTTCAAAAATCTACATTCAGGATATGAGCTGTGTCCAAGTATCAGAGAACCTAATTAGCACTTACGTAGGCATCCTCTCCTCTCTCTACCGCTTTCATATTCTTCCTTAACACCTGTTGTGCCTCAGCCTGCCAGTCTGTCTCCATAAGCTTTACCAAGCGTCCCTTCACAGCCTCTTCCGTCATATGTTCTGGAATAAAACTGTTGACTTGTTGAGAAAGCTGCACAGGCGTATTGGAAACAAATACTCGCCGGCCAATGGGGGTCTTCGTTGCGCTTTCGATAGCCTCAAGAAATCCGGTAAAGTTCTTTGCATGCACATGGTAGACGTATCTGATGGAGGTCAGTCATGGGACCATCAGCACAAGGTAGCAAGGAAAGGTGCATACGGCCGATCATACTCTACAAGTGTCGGATGTTGCGTATCCCAGCTTGATTTGTTCCATGGATCATCCACGTCCCAGCTTGATATCTGAAAATATGACGCAGTTCCCAGATAAACATTCATTTCATTGGATGAAGATGCTCACTGGATTCAAAAACGGTACTCCCAAACAAAGCGCATCAATGGGTGACGGACTCCAAAATGGGTTCGTCATTCCAATCATCACCCTGCTGTTCCTCACTTGATCATAAAAATCTTCCGGAGGCTGCATACCAAGATTGAAAACGCCATTGGCATGATCCTCAATATCTAACATCTCTTCATTGATGTCTTTATCCCAGCCGAGGTAGTCTTTTTCCAATAACCAGCCACCGACAAAGTCTACCCCCAGCATCTCGTGTACTATGGGAAAATATGTTCTGTTCCATGGAAATCTGTCATGGTAAACATAAATCAGTTGTTTCATCAACATCCACACTTGATTCTTCCGCTGATGCAGGGGCACAATAGGAATTTTGTTACAGGCGTCTTGAGTAGAATACCTGATTGGGAGAATCAGCCAATGAGGTTAAGGAATTCGCGATAGGATATAACCCTATATATTGAATAGGACTTGAGTCAAAATCGTGGAAAGCACGATCCGGGCCAGCGGAGAGGAGCCATTTGCCTTTCATCGGATAGTTGTTGTCGTTTGTACGGTAGTCAGGAAAATAGTTCCAATCGAAAAGCTTCCACGCGGGAATTCCAGATGGATTCTGACCACTTTTGACGCAGTTTACATCATGATGGCAGGAGCCTGTCCCACCGCGAATGATAACCTATAATAACATCAAGAACTGGAACATTAACAGTCATAAGTTACAGTTGTACCTTTACTAGATCAGGCATCATGTGGTATTGATATAGCGTTTCGCCTCGGATACATGTCAGCTATGTCCATGCGCGAAAATTTGACATCAGAGCATACTGAAATCATTGGAGAACAATATTGTGTAACCCAGCTCTCGGAGATTCTTGTACTGAACCCAGCATATATCAGACTTCCACAGGAACTATGCGATATGCAGTAACATACTATGGATAGGGCCCTATAGGTCATCCTCCTGGTCAGCAAGCAGATGCAAGCGCAAGGTTATCGCCCACCAAATGCCTTCCCCACCCCGGAAATCGCTCATCACGGCATCCGTCATCCATTTATCTGCTAGAAGCGCAACCTTCATTTGGTTTGACCCACAAATTTCCAGCGCCATGCATGTATGCAGGTCGCGCAGCGTCTTTTCGTTCAATTCATGATAGTCCCTTCGGTTCGGACTTGGCGAAGAGAAAAACTGGTCAAGTGACGCCTCTACATAAGGCAATTTTTTTTGTTGAGTATCGAGGAATTGTAAGGACAGACTTGTGTTTGGATTCGAATTTGCCCAATCTTGAAAGATACGGTGTAGGGAAAACCTTATTCCTGCCTGAGAGGGCTCAGAAACGAGTGAAAGACAGAAGAGATTGAAGATGACAAAAACGGAAGCAGCACAGCAGACTATTCTGAACAGTGCCCCCTGGGTGACAAGCATCCTGTCCTCGAGAAAGCACAAGAACAACCCGAGTTAGGATAAATATAAGTGCGTCGACTAAGCCTCAAATATAGGCCAACCGATCAGCTGTCAATCACTGCTAAATCACCATTCTGATGCGATGTGCACCACAAGTCCAGACTGTATAAAGACTAGTATGTATCTCGACTGAATGGATATACGTTCGCTGGCGGAGGACAATGACAGGCCGCAGGGGCGGGTGTGTCGACCATTGTCAAAAGAGAAAAAAGAAGTGTTCAAAAGTGTTCAATTGGGCTCGAATCGATCTGTAACTTCAACATCGTACGGACATGCGTTGCCCAGCAGGAGACGAGTACACGAGTCTAACTTAAAGGGAGCATTAGGATCTATTGACCGAGAGGTGAGCCTTCATGACGCCTCTCTGTATCAATGGGAAAGAGGGACCATATCATGTCTGTCTCCGTTTGTGTCTCCATCCCTTGCCGCTAGATCGTCCAACAACAGCAGACGGAAGTACGGTAGATGTGGCAGACAGTATTTTCAAGAAAAAGAGTGGATACACTCATCCTCTTCCTTTCCTAGATAGCTATTAGCCCCTATGGGTGGATATATCTATAGTAGTATCTTATGCCTAATCGTTAGTTTCCACAAACAAGGATTCTATTGGTATCTTCAAAAGCCAGCGAACGGTATCAGCGACAACAATCAAGAGAAATACTTTTCCATGCGAGACAGATAGAACCTGTATGGTAGAATATCAGCTATTGTGAAAACAGTCTTGGAATATGTTAGTTAGTGTGAGAATACCTACACCAAACCGTTTTCTCTCACAGAATCCCAAAAAAATGATATCTGTCAAGGTCCTCTCTGGAGAATAATCCTGGAGTAAAGATTGTTGTATTAGGGTGTTGAGCTGGGGACGGACAACGCAAATTAACGGGGGAACTCGTTGCAAACGTGCAACGTACATTTATCTCTACATAGGCTATTTATCTATAACTAGACTAATACATTTTGTTTGACACAAGACAATAAGAAAGAGAAACAGTAGCTGAAACATGAGACCAATTTTAGTATAGCGTTTGATACATGCATGGGATTAAGGTAATGACAATGTGATTTCTGTTGGAATATCAAGCCGAAATCGTGATCCGGCCGAAGGTCCAACTCGGAACAACTCCAGCCGACTCCCGCCCGAAGCTCGGGTGTAGTCAGTAGTGTACCGCTGTGTATCTCACCCACCGCGTCTTAGCATCTGCTTGCTTGTTGCGGTATACAAATACAGAATTCTCTCCCTCTCCTACCGCAGAATTCATGATTTTTCAATCAATAGATGATTGATCGGACGTTCTTAGAACGACATTATATGGGATAGCTCACTTAAAGTCATTCTGAGACTAAAGGAGATCATATTTGATCACTATCCCGACAAATGATTAATGCCGGTAAGTTGCCATGACGCTCAACTCTATTTCCTTCCTTACAGACAATGCGTAGGCAATGCGTTCGCATGGACTAGCGATTCTCATTAGGATGCGGCAACTCGCCTATGAAGTGTTCCTCAAATCCCTCTTCTCTCTTTCTCTATATCATCTCCCCCTGACCGGGTCAGTTGCGAGTGACTGTTATTTACTCACATATATAGCAGTCATCAAGTAGTACTATGTATTTTACCGCGAACTGCGAGAACCGCGTTATCAACTTCTGAAGGGAAAAAAAATGCTCAACGTGACCAAAACTGACGATGACTCTCATGTCAGCATGTCTCCTGACCACAGCTCGCCGATAAAATTTTCTCGTGCTTACACATCCCGAATACGTGGATGCAAACAGGTATCTGGTAGTCTCACAGAATCACATTACAATGTGTATAAATAATGATGCTCGTCTACATTCGTCTTCTGTCTCTCAGGGGATCATTCTGAATGGATCAACACGCAATCCGCAAGAGGGGAGTGTTAAATCTTCCTGGTATCTCCTACGCCACGAAGTCGTTGACAGAAAAGCTTCTCCTGTCCGATGCAGAAAAACATCATTGCTTCTTCCGTGCTGCAGGGCTACATAATCACTTAAGCCACCAGTACGTGGTAAATTTATGCTCGCATATCGGATATATGAACTGATCAGTGTCTACCTCAAACGTCAATGTAGACTTCTGGCAGCCTATGATTTGGGTGCATCGACTGGTGTCATCCAAAAGATACATGACATGCACGCGAAATATCAACGCCCGATATACATCGAAGAAAAGGATGCAGATATTGTGATTACAGCAGGCAACTGGACAGACTATTTGGGCAAACAAGAGTAAGTTCTTACTCGCCGTGGTATGGGGCTCATATAATCTCATTGTCACCCCGACAGGGCGTATGGTGGCTACTTCAAATTTTTTTGCCAGGAGATAGAGAAATTTGGCCCTTCTGCTACAATAGAATCCTATGTCTTCCAGCCCGAGGCGAACCATAAAGGGAGAGATATGTTAGATCGCTTCCTCGGCGGAGTGTAAGCACACATGTCGTTTTTTCAATATAGAAGAAACTCACCCATATTATGACAGCCTTCACCCATTCATTCAAGTCGGTGTGCGTATCTCTTTGTATGTCTCTGCCATGAATTATCGATAATTTCCTCAAAAAAGTACGGTGCTGAATTCGGAGAAAACTTACTCGTGGCCACTGGCCTCGCTCAGACCGCAGTTCACAATGCCTCTCTCGCGTCAATTTCCCCTTATTCGACTGCCTGGGGACCTGACAATGATGCACCTCTCTTGCCAGTAACTGGACCTGGAAGGCAGCCCTCTCGTGGTATATCGCTTCTCGAAGTACTTCGTCAAATCTCTGATTCTCCGATTCTCACTCCCCCACTTCCTTATAACCGCGAGATTTTGGTCTATACTCGAGTAAAAACCATACTGGAAGACGGAAACCTGACAGATATCCTTCGTATCGTGCAACAATATACACTGGCCATACCGAATGATGCTTCTGAAGATGAGTTGGACTCGCGGGTCGAGGAGCTTATTTGGGTCGTAACATTATTGTTGTTTGCTACTGGACGAGAGGGACGAGAGACGCGCCTGGATTTCTTCCTCATGCACTTTGTGACGAGTTCTCTTTTCTTGAAACCACTTTTCAGCGTTATTAAAAGCTCGAAACCCAAGGTTGCGCTCATCAGACATTATGTTCTTCTCTTGGTTATCATGATGTTAGCAAGGGGTCGCCCTCTCATTCGTGCTAATCTGGTTCAAGAGTGGACTGAAACTCCTCGCCCGGTAAAATGGGATGAAGTTATGAGTATCAATAGAGGGAAAGATCTCGGTGTTGGAGATATGAAGAAAGACGAAGACTATAATCCCTGGCCTTTACTTATTCAAGGAGCGATACACCATCCAGATCTGCACCTCACGAAAGTCATACGTAGCCTCGTTTCCGCCAATCGGAAGTTTGGTGATAGGGGTCCTGGAGAGGTTATTGGTGCGTTTAGACCTGGGGAAGGAGAATGTCAAGAGACATTCAAGGGAATGTCGCAGCTTGATGGGACTTTATTTGTAAGAGCTGCAGGAGTAGCGATGGATTATATGGGATGGACTATTGCTGGTGTTCCTGCAAGTTCGTTTTATTGGGATAGAAGCGTTTTGGGCTACGATGAAGCGTGGGCTGCCGACAATTGACTTCATCTCCTGATGTCTCAAATTTGAATTTACTATGCCAAAGTTGCAGACACTTTTGCACATTGTATTAATCTGTCCTACGTTGATTTCGCAAAGAATCATTTTCCAATCGATCAAGATCGCATAAACAAAAAGATCTACAAAAAAAGAGTTATCCCTCTTGAATCCTAGTGCAAGCCCATAGCTGTAAGGTGTGGTCTGAAGGGTAATATTATATATGAAGGGTCAGCCAAGAAAAATCAAGATTCATAATGCATTCGGTAGGAATGTAATCATAATCGCCTCGACGACTTTTGTGCTGTTGGGGTTGACCTGGGGAGGTGTTTGATCCCCCTCGTCTTCTGCCAATGTACTTGTTCCCCTTGTCCCTGACCTCGCGGGTGTAGTGGCTTTTATTGCTCATGAAGTATTCGTACCCTCCACGCCAATCAGGAATAGGACCAGCATCAGCAAAAAAGTACCCTCTCCAAGTTTATTCTGACCCTTTTTACTTGTGGCAAAACACATACGTGGCTACAGCTATTCATGGGATTTCGGTAGCCCTATGACGCTTTTCATCGTGGATTTGCCATCCACGGTCCATATGTCAGTCTATTTCCAAGCCTGTAAAGATCATTCGCTTGTCCACAGCAGCGCCGATTTTCTTCCATATAGCTTTTCTGTCGCACCGGCTACAATATACACAAAGGCAACAATACTCACTGCTCATGTAGATATTGAGGTAAGGAATTGGGTTGGATTCGAGTATATGGCAGAAATTGGATCCGGGATGCTAGTTTGTTCCCACTTACAGAGTGTCTCAAAGTTTGACGTGCAATTCGCGACAACATTCCTATTAATCCTTCCCATGAGTGGTAGTTATATAGACGTCGGGAATAACCATAGGTTCTTGGAAAACAGTTCAAGGCAAGACCTCCGGAGGCATTGATTCAGTCGCTACTTCGGGGACTAGAACTATCTTGTGAAGGATCCTGCTGCATTGGGGTTTTGAGTGTGTCCATGACGAAGGAGGTGCCTATACAAACTGTAGCGAACGAGCAGTACGCTTTGAACGAGCAAGCTAAAGTGAGGTCCACAGAAATGCCTGTTAACGCCGATGTCAATGTGATGAATTCAACAATCAGTCGACTGGCAATCAAGCCAATGGTAAAAAGGTTCTTACAACTCCACTCTGTCAGGGTTCAATAATTATATCACCTCATCATCAAAACCTGACATGTCACCAGCAGCCGTCTCATATCTCTGGGCATTTCTCTCTTTCATAACTCTGCTGGCTCTCTACATATACACTAATGACAGAAAAATAACTCGCCTACCTAATAACTGGGAGTCATTTACGACCAAGACACGCTGCACGCCAGATCAAGTTCGTGCGACAGGCAAGCAGCTTGCCGAGCACCCACCAACTATAGATAATCAACTTCCTCCAAAGACCGGTAGAAGATATATAGTAGTCGGTGGGGTATGTCCTTTCATTTCCTTTCATTTGAAGGCATTTTCTTTAACTACAGTAGGGAGGTT
Organism: Leucocoprinus sp. KB1807203; assembly: GCA_019327925.1. Classification (NCBI taxonomy): domain Eukaryota; kingdom Fungi; phylum Basidiomycota; class Agaricomycetes; order Agaricales; family Agaricaceae; genus Leucocoprinus; species Leucocoprinus sp. KB1807203. The sequence continues at coordinate 113,036 of JAHTMQ010000045.1, read as the reverse complement.
TTCTCGGTGGCTGGATCGCTACACAATTATTAGACAGAGGGGAAGACCCTGCATGTATCCGTCTTCTCGATATCCGTCCACCTCCGAGCAAAGCCCTACAAAACACTCTCAAACTTGGCGTACAATTCATACCTGTCGATGTTTCCTCCTCCTCTTCTGTCCTTTTGGCCTTCTCCACACCATGGCCATCTTCCATCGCAGAAAACACCGAAATTACCATCTTTCACACTGCAGCTACCATCCGCTTTTATGAACGCTGCATCTGGCAGTTGCCTTTATCTACTAGGGTTAATGTTGATGGTACCAAGAATGTTATCGACGCCGCAAAGAAAATCGGTGCTACGATATTGGTTTATACTTCCTCCGGAAGTATTGGTATCCGAAGTAATCGGTTCTTACTTTGGCCTTGGGAGCCCTCTCCCAAATTCCATACCCAGATCATTCGTGACGAAGACCAAGAACGCGAGAAATCCTGGACACATTACGCATTTTTCTCCAATTATGCTGTGAGTAAGAGTATGGGCGAACGTCTAGTTCGAGGTGCCAATGGCGAACCTGTACAACCACTCAATTCGAACAACAAATCAGCATTCCCCAAAATTTTGCGCACAGGCTGTATACGCCCTGGAAACGGTGTATTTGGTCCTCGAGGTGATATGCTCTGTGGTGCCTATGTTGCTCGTAGAATCAACCCGACTTGGATCCAGTCTCTTATCAGTTCTCACTGTTATGTTGAGAATTGTGCACTCACCCATCTACTTTACGAACAACGCCTTATCGCGCTTTCTGACCCACCAAATAACAAATCTCTTCCTGACATAAGCGGACAAGCATTCAATGTCTGCGATCCAGGTCCAGCGCCTACCAACGGCGATGTTTTCACCGCTCTTACAACTCTCACAAATTCTGAATGTGTCTTTCACTTCCTCCCACCGACATTCATGCTCCTCTTCGCATATTTTATAGAATTCTACTATACACTCCCTTCGTTCGTCTTCACGCACTTGAGATTTCCTCGCATCAGAGGTAATTTGATCAACCTCCAGCCATCTCTTTTTTCGCTCACACAAGTACATCTGATATTCGATGATCATCGTGCAAGACTTGAGCCAGAGAAAGGCGGCTTAGGATATCAGGGTGCCTGGACGACGCTGGAAGCGTTGCATAAGACTGTAGCGGAACATTATAAGAGTTTGAGTGATGGGAGTATCCGGGCTAACGCCGCAGGAATTGATTTGAACTTCAAGTTCGGATTTGGATGGAGAAGGAAAAGAAGTGTGAACCAGGCAGTTCAGAGCATGAAACCCCAGGCATTAGAGGCAGTCGAAATCGTTCCCGACATAGTCGAGAGTGCTATCGCAACCGTTGAGGCGGTCAGACTTTAATAGATTGAAGGTAACATTTATGATTCTCGTTTGTTGCATTTGGATAACACTACAAATGTACATATCATCCTGGTACCTGTTGAACAGGGGACAGCATCAATAACACATTTTAACGCAAAAGCATGTAGATAAAAAGGAATAGATCAGAAAAGCCATATTTTCATATCCTCCATCTATATGACCTCCATGCTCGGAACCAATTAGCAACGACTGAATGTCCCAGCCAGAACGGGTGCAACACTGTCATCGCAGATCAACCTCCCTCGCAAGCGAGTAAAGCCGGCTCGTCACAAGCAGTAACAAGATGGGGTAATTTTTCAAAGAATGGATGAACTTTTTTTCGTCACGACTGTTATGCCAAACATGAGCAAGAGGAAAGAGAAATGAAGCTCACATGGAGATCGAAGACCTAAGAGGGGAGAGACTTCGAATTAGTAAAAGCATACTCAAGCACGGTCAGGAGGAAAAGTCAGATACAGTATAATGGTATAAAGCCGTCCACAAGAGGTTGACTCTCTCATTCGGAAGCAGAACTGAACAAATTTCTCATCGCTAAAAAGAAAGAATGGAGACTGTGCTTACCTGTCTGTGAAGCATAAGCAGAACAAGACATGTCAAAAAAAATCGAGCTATCAGTTTGAGCTCCGCTTCGGTACCACCCGCAAGCTACAGAAAAATCACTCTGGATATTATCTGTTGACACGGACCCATGCACGAGGTGAGTGTTCATTATTGTTTCCCAGCTCTTGATGATACTTTTCCATTCCGAGTCGGTGACTTTTTCAATTCAAAAAGAATGAACCAACTCTCGTAACATGCATCACCAACTGACCCTCGAGATCATCACCTTTTCTCGTCGAACTGCATTTGCTAAACGCTGAATAGCTTCTATAGGAATTTTATTCTGCTTGATTCGTGTAAGTCTCGCTTTACAATAAATTACCAGGTCTTCGTGTCCCCTGGTTCTAGGGAGGAAACTTGTGACGACAACGTTAGTGGGCGACAGTCTCGAAAACGTGTGCCCAAATGCTAACACGCACCACCCGCTGAAGTTTCTTATCCTCTTCATGTTTCCCTGTTTTCATTTGAGTTCGGTCAACTAACATTAGAATGTTTTCCAGTCCCTTTTTGACCGTCTTGCTTCAATGTTTATGAACAGTTTTTGTAAATTCAAGGTGAGCGGTTGCCTTATCTCTTTCTGCCCCAATGATGTTGGAGACAATTTATACAAGCATATGTCCGAAATGAATGAAGGACAAATATGTTCTGAGGGGCTTTCTTGCTGTATTGATTGCACCCATGCTAACGTCTACCTTGACAGACTACAACTTAAGCACTTACCTCCTCCTGTATCTAGATAGTCCACAAAAACTATTCATGCATACATAAAAATGCGAGCAAGAAAAAAATACAACAGCCCGGTAGGGTAATGCAAAGTAAACAACAAAGATCACCATCACTCAGGGCCGATCTACCCTTGTATCTTTTGTAATCCAAAGGTATCAGAATCTACAGGTAGAGGCAAGGGTCATAGAGGTAGAAAAGCACCATCAAAAGACACTGTCAATGAATGCTGCCACAAAAGAGATCACAGCAATTCTCGATGTCAAAGATGTTCATCGATATTGAGGGGTTGCCCCATAGTACTGCGGAGCTTGCGGGTAAGGTTGAGGAGCAGGTGAATGAGAGTATTGGCCTGAGTAAGGGTCCGATTGGTAAAGCGGTTCATAGTGGCCTGAACCGAGGTCTGTGAAGACGCACAAGGGACCCATGAATACCAAGGAAAAAGGGAAATGGAATACGTACAGCGGAAGCCACCATCTCCATACCTCTCTTCTGCCTGCATCTTTTTGTAGATCAACCAGAAAGCGTGAACATGTCCTGGTAAATAACCCAAGCTATAACAACAGCCTCACTAATGAGCGGAAACCGACAAGAAAGGAAAGTAGAAATGTACATCGTCAGCAAGATATTGATGAGAAGGTCACAACTGCAGCCAGTGACAACCAACGCAGCAGCAGGGGGAAATATAATGGCGACGAGGATGAGAACAACATCTGAAGCATTAACCATGGTTGATTGCAAGAGACTTAAATTGCTGTGCCGGTCACATAACGTACGTCATTTTCTCACACATCACTTATTCCACAATTGTGGCGAAGTTCATTAAGCTTCATTCCCTGAATGGAGCTGAAACTGACAGCATGTTCTGTCTTGGTAGATATTCTAATGAGTTGATAGTTTTCTGTGTTATCGACTGTCATGAATAAATTGTATTGATTCATGTGCGAATAACTAAACCTCTAGTGTTATGGTTTTTTTTGGAGTCAGAATTTGTATTCCGCGAAGTAAAGTGATGTTAAGAGTGATGGCCTAAACAGGTGCACAATCATTCACAAATCAATGTTGTGATATTCTGGGGTAACAAGTGATGTCTATTTGGTACCCATTTGGTCTTTCATACAGTCACATGTGAACCTAGGAGAGAAGAGATATGTGGAATCATTGTTTACAAATGGAAAGTCTCACCTGTTGAGGAATGTGATAAATAAAATCATATATCATCAAAGTAGCAGAAATGCTTCAACTGCTGCTTCGAGAACGACAGAATCAAGAGCAGCATCCCTTGGCCGTAGCGTAAATTTGACAGTCTCTCCAGGTCATAAATATAAATCATCCGGTGTCAGTCCGTACTGGTCAGCCACTTGAGTGGAATATGCAGGAGGGAGGTATTTTCTACGACGAAAATGGTTGTGTCGGGCAAATATTCTCTTCGGCTGTGCGCGGACCAAAAAATCTGATCATGGTCAAACATGTGATATTCTCTGGGTCAATACATTGCAGCTGTAATGAGACTTGATCTCAGCTGAAACTGACGAGCCATTCCAGCTTTCACGATGGATGGTGGAAGATTATGACATTTCAAGGAACTCGGCTGTGGTTTGCATTATTCTCCAGACTTTGCCATTCAATTGACAGTTGATCAAAAAAACAGGTTCTGCTAAGTCTCGAGCTTCAGGGACTGCGATTTGTGATATGGGTTTTATGTCAATCAGTGGATACTTGGCGGTGTAATGCTCATCAATATGGTCTTTTGAGAAGACTGATGAATCACATCTTTGATATCTAGTGGAGCTTCCACTGGTTTTCTTACATTCCGGACATACATTATCAGGCTTCTCCTCTCACCCCTTGAAGCGTCTGTCCACGCTCCTTCCTACCTTTGATTCACATAACGCAGCCACCGCAACATGAAGTACTTTTTTCTCACCGCTTCTCTGGGCCTCAGATCTCAATCCATTTTTGCGGATGGCTTTTTGCCTTGTCAACACTAAGCTGTGCTTAAAGGGAGACGAAGCGAGCGTCTGGACAGAGATCAACCTTAACCTCGTTTGTCTCTCAAGACTTCAAGTCTCCCAGCTCACCCCTCCTTTGAACATTCCATCAACGAACCTTTCGAACTCTTACCACATTTTCAGTATTGACTCGTATTGGAGAAGCATTCGAAAAGGTATCTAGAGTTTATATTATCTGACACATTACAATTCGCTTTTCGAAATTAAATAAATGGGTACATATCTCGAAGCATACCTCACCCAGAATACATCGAAACAAATGGCTATACCGTAATATGATTCGCTTTTGAATCCTCGGGGCAGTCAGGAATAATGGCAGTAATCGACGAAGCCGCACTGACATTTTCTAATCCCTCAGCCACTGATGACTGCACGCAGGAGTGCCCAGAGGGTTCAGCGTACACCTCTGTTGAAACATAAATACCTCTCTGCGCATGAGAGGTAGAAAAGCACCTCCTTCTACCTCCACCACCGGCCGGACGTGAAGGGCTAGTGCGATATGCGTCATGGTTACGTGCCCACCCAAGTCCCACACGGACATTAATGAGTGTTATGGAAATCCCATAGACTGCAGGTATGCAATCGAGGAAAGTAAGAGCTATTTTGCTTTTCAGGCCTATACCTGTGATGATGAAAAAAATATTCCATATGCTAGTAGATCGATCAATCATGTTGATATGAAGCGAGAGACAGCAATCATCATCAGGCGTACGCACGTGTATAATGATGCACTTTCAACGATGACAGCAAAAATTTGCTAGATAACAAGCTAACCCGTCAGGTGGGGAGCATCAGCCAACGGATGAGAAAAACGCACTCCAATTTGGGGGCTCTGTCTAACGACTTCAGATCTCACACGCGTTCGCGCTTTTGCCAACACCCAAGCAATCATCGCTGTTGCAGATGACAGTTTTATCGCCACTCTGAATTATCACAAGTACTTACAAGTAACATAGACCGTGATAGTCGTCGTACACGATATAGCACCTATATGCCAGCCCGTTGGTTCAAGTCTCCCATTCTTAATCGGAATCAACGAATTCCCTGTCGTACGTCCCGAGAGCTGGACTCCACACACTGGAACAAGACAAATGGTCCGTCAGAAGCCACCAAATAGCGATCATAGTTTGAAAGTGGATCGATTCGCACATACCTAGAAAACCAAAAAAGCCCACTATGGGAAATGCAACCATCAATTTATTTCGACTACTCAATATCCATAGTCGATAAATCTGGTAAAAAGAAGAAGATATGAGCTCTCACATCCAATTGACTTATGGACGAGAAGAAGGGGACTCGTACAGTGATGATATCACCTAACAGAACAGTGATCCGTATACAAACGCCCTTCATACGGTATGCATAAAAATCGAGCCTAGGCACTTGTACCCCAGCGCTCAGCCCATTGGAAGAGGGTATCGGCAAGACCTCTGCCCACCAAAAACACCATTTCTACCGCGGAACGTCTTCAGCAGGATTCGAAGCCTCGCGCCGAGCAAGCGACTCACCGCCGTGATAGCGAAAAACATCAATATACCCATCACTAAATACAACGTCAAGCTCCTCAACGCCACCGACTGAGTCCTCGTGCGCAACAGTACCCTTCTTCGCCTAAAGAGAAGAATCGTCGATAGAAAGAACAGCACCAGGAAGCTTCCATAGCCGAGCGTTTCAAGTAGGATGCTGATAAGGATGTAGGGATCGACCTGGTATCTTTCGCTGTTGATAGATTCTGGAGCCGTTGAGTTCTGGCTCTGTCGTGGCAGAAATCGCATGTTTGTTCTGGATATCAAAGAATCGACTGTCCGTAGATAGCACGAGTCAGCAATGGAGGATGCAAGAACGTGAAGCCCTGACCCGACGACAGCGAGCCTTTTAAGAACAAGAAGGCTCAAGCAGCAGTTCAATTGAAAGAGAGAGAGAGATACGACGCAGCAGATAAGGACGCATGTCATCAACAGAGTAACCCACACAGCCCGCAGTGCATCCTGATCCTTTCCAAGCCATCATATTGGCCCCCAGTTGGAATCGCCGCTCTATGCCAAGTTAATATATATCGATCACGAACGCTCCAGGCGCCGCGTTACATACTAGATGGGCGTCAATCGCTTTCAGGAGCTTATGTGCAGATGTCGTATTTTTGGACCTCCAAGTGGACATCCAAGATCAAAGTCCTGACCAGAGCAGAGGTCCATTTAAGATATATATTAACGACACTTTTAAAAATGCGATGTTGATTGTTTCCATTTAAGCCATAAGAAGACCTAGAGGGGGATCTTGGTACAGAATACCATCGCCGTCATAGTCGGAACCTTCTATCTGTGGATTGGTTTCGAAGTATCTACTTGGAGGTCGATCTTCAGGTAAAAAAAAGAACAACAGGCAGTTCTAATCTTTTCACGCTCACAACATGGAAGGATTCCATGTTATTGTCAACCCAGAGAGAGGCAGTCAACAGAATCGGAAATCCATGCGTTTTTTCCAATTCATGGAATTTTGGAACCTCGGGAACTGAATTAATGAAATCAAGAGTGAAGAGATGAGAGATGCTTCTTGCGGTCCAGTCCGATTATTGCTGTTTCGTCTTTTCTTACCCGGTATTATCGGCGAATCCGGTTACAATGACAACAACAACAACAACGAGTTTCCCTCTGCGTTCATGGTAAGAGATGAGGGGTTTGAGAAATGATGATTAATTTTGACGCGGCGACACACAACAGTGGTTGATTGTCTCTATCATATCATTCATTGATTGTCCATGCAAGTCAGATGCACCGAGAAGACGAAACAAAAGAGTAGAATCAAAACACGGTCCCTAGTTGCAATATTCCAAAAAAAAAGCACACAAGAGAAAAAAATCAGACGGTTAGATCATCTTCCAAGTTCAGGAGTACGGCCAGTATCCAGCCATGTAAACAAGCCAATTCTAAGAGGTCATCCTTTCAAACGCATCTCCCCTCTCTATCACCTATCCACGAGGAGATTCAGAGTCTCTATTGTTTTTTTCTTTCAACCAACAAGTTCGACTCTGATACTAATAACAGAAATTAAGCTACACCCTATTCCTACATCGCACAGTCAGTCACTCTAATATATCAACAAAATCAACCCAAAATCAACTCCTCCACCTCACTGCTGTAAATACGGACGTGAACGTTGAGATATCCAACCATGAGCGCTAGCACTCCCCTCACTCCCCTCACCACCACCACCACCACAGCCATTACCACCACCCACTATCGCTCTCCCACCCAAAGACGATCCAATCACACCCATCTTGGACAACCCCGGAGGCGAATGCAATCTCACAGACGAACTCGAACTCGAAGACGCCGTCGTAGGCGAAGACGGTGGTTGGATGTTATTTTGCGATGTCGTCAACGACGGTAGCAGTGAAGGTATCGCGTATGAATAAGAAGCAAGAGGCGGCTGGGAATATGATTTCACATGTTGTTGTGAGGATATTGAAGTTGAAGTTGAAGTTGATTGGAGATGGGACGATGTGCCATCAAACGAATGTCCAAGTTGTGCTGAAACGAGACCACCAGAAGGATACAGACCAGAGCTAGCACTCGATTCTGTTCGAAATTGAGTAGACGGTGTCTGTTGTTGTACTCGCGTCAATGTCGGGGAAGGAGCTGCATTGGTGGTATCGCGAGATGGTCGACTTATGGGACCCAGTCCAGATAGAGATAGAGAGCTCGCAGCAGTATTAGCCCGCCGTCTTGTCGTCGCCGACAGTGAATAGTTCTGTTGCTCAATCTCAGAGGGAGCGACCAACTCGTCCATCTGGTCTTGCTCACTCTCCATCATCTCCCATTCCCTCCTCAGCTCTGCCAGCTGCTCTTCCAGGTCCGGCAGCACACTACCCTGCATCTTTTCCCTCTTGGCCATCATCTTTTCGAGCTTATGAGTCAAAGATGAATGTTCCGAGCGTAGCTTATCGACGCGTTTCTTGTCCTGGTCATCCACCATTTGCCTCTGCTTTGTGACCCTATCAGCCTCTTTCTTGGCAAACTCATAATCACGCTCCTTCCTCTCCTTTTCCTCACGCAGTGCTGGCAAAGAGCACTTGAGCTGATCGAGCTCCTGCTCCATGGCTCGTGTGCCCACGTGGGTACGTTTGACAGCCTCTTGGAGGGCGAGGATCTTCTGTTTTGCGCGGTTTTCAGCGGCGATGTTTTTCTCAGAGGTGCGTTTGAGGGCCTCGATTTCTGAGCGGAGGGCTGCATCTGCCTTTTGGCCGTCACGACGGACGGATTTGATCTGGGATTGGAGGGAGTCGCGCTGTGAGGAGAGGAGAGAAAGGGAGCTGGTGAGCTGGGAAAGACGATCTTCGATGGTGAAGGGAGAGGGAGCTGCTGGGGAATGGTCGGGTGCTGTAGGTGGAGGCGCCACTGGGGTAGGAACCGAGTCTGCATAGCAATCCAAGTCTGGTCCTGGGGATGGTTCGCCGTCGTCGGTTGTGATTTCTCGTCTGAGCTGCCCAGCACGGACCATGGCGAGCTCAATGTCGTACTGTCTGCCAGGCATCAGCCCGTATATGATCACCACCGCTTCGTCCGCTGCTTCGGCTATTCGAATAATAACTCGCTGCCACGCTGAGCCATTGACCTTGACAGACAGTCCGTTGGCAAGGGCCTCGGTCACGATGCCCTCCGTCTCTGCAAGCTGTGCCTGGAGCTCAGGGTCGACCAGGGGCACCATCGTCGCAGTCAGCAGAAAAGTGACTGAGACGGAGGTGATTTCCAGGACAGACAGCCCCAGTGGTGGGAGCCATGGCCGCACACAATGCCAGTCGCTCATCGAGTCTTCAAGTGTCACACACGTCACTATTTTGTAACTACATTATTACATTGTAACTACATCATTACATTAGTCCCCGACGGCTCAGCCGCAGAGACCGTTACAAATCCAAAACTTACAAACCCAATTCCGGGATCATTCGCAACCTGGCTAACAAACGGAGTGGGGGTCGGACCGCAGCCGACGGTGACTGTCGAGATGGAAGTAGAGACAACAGTGACTGTGGAACCACCACTGGTGGCTGCGACAATCGAGCTTCCAGCAACTGATGTGCTGGTGGGTGCAACAATTGACATACTTGAGGTCTCAGCTGTGGCGACAGCGCTGGATACGGAATTAGGGGGGACGAGGTCATACGCTTGGCGGCGGCCATAACTGTATGACAAAGAAGAATGGGTGGGGGCCGGTGAACGTTGACTGGCACTTGAGGTCTGTTGACTGCTGGTAAGAGTTGCAGCCGTGGATATAGCCATAGTCAAGGGTGTAGGCGTGGGCTCGCTCTCATCCGTACAATCATCGTCACCTGCCGGAGGATCGTCATCAACACAATTACCGTCGTCGTCGCAGTCGCAATCATCATCTCCAGAGCCATCTGAGGGGGTAGCGCTGGACGAGGGTAAGGGGGTGGTGCTATGTACAGTGGATGAAGGCAAAGATTGGGTTAGGCTCGAGCCGGAAGGCACGGGAATTTCTACATTAGTCCCAATCGCACTCGAAATGCGAGCGGCAGCGTCTTCAGCAGTGTCGCAGGTAAGGCTAACGCCTGGCGAGTTGATTAAAGGGAGGGCAAAGCAGTAGAGATTGCGATCGCATGGCTGGATTATCCATTTTCCGTAGAGACATTCGGCAAAGCCACCATCAATACAGGCAGTGCTACCGGCTTAAGATAATTGATCAAAAAAATTCACAAAAGAGATTAGGAACATACCTTGACAGGCATCTGATGATTTCATTGTGAGGAATTGCGCATTTTGTTTTTGAGCATCAAGCCCATTCTGCTTCACAAAACCAGAGCCTGGAGCATCACGATTTGAAAGAGGTGCAGAGTTGATAGGAACAGCGATGGCGAGTGCAGATAATAAAACAAGGACGTTCTTGTGCATTGTTGTAGAGAATAAAAACTTGTCAGGGCACCTGGCCTACGAAGAGGAAGGGAAGGAGGAGCAGCAACATTCCGGCAGTCGTGGTAGCGCTTTAAATCCATCCCTGAACAATGGAACGAAAATGGACAATGCCATTTTAGGTAGATTCCCTTTTTGTTTTTTCGCATGCCACAAACGGATATTGAGCGCAGTGCTATGTCATGGAGTGAGACTCTTCAGTGATGGACCGGTCACCGGTCTGCCTCGGCTTGTTCGGTATCCTCTAGGATTATGAAAGTGGCTGTTCAACAAATTCGTATTCAAGTTCAATACAGTCGACTGATAACTGCACTTTTCACCTGATGGATCAGAAATGTTGTTGCATTGTCCAACATCAGGTACACAAGAATCTTAGGGACACTGACACCGTTCAACATTTGAATATCATTCGTTATCTGATCTGATTTCGGCGTGCGGTGGCATCGCATATCGTCATGCGGAGACTGAGACACACACTGCTCTGCCGTGCCTAGAGAGAACCGAACAGCGGGTATTCTGCCATCCAAGTAATGACATAATTTCGGTGTTCGGCCTTGGAAGACGTCTTTGTACCGTCAGCCGTTGTCGGATATTATGTAATATAAAGTAATAACATTGATCTTACCATATGTTTACTAGTGTCAGACATAAGAAATTTTAACTCCGATAGTCGCCGGAACGTACCTCCTAGGTAAACTTGCCAGGCAAACAGCCATGGTCCAGAACACGACACATTCTTGTTGAATGATTCGAAATTGGACGCTTCGAACAGTACAATAGACATTGTTCCGTAAGCGTGATCATCTTGCTCATAATTGCCAGTCGAAACAATAGCAAATAACACGACTGTTTGGTTCGCAAACCTCTTATAAACCATGAGGACCCTGTCTGCATTCCTTGTCCTCTTCCATTCCGGATTGTACTACTGTCTCTCTTACCCCTGAAGTCCTCATATAAATTCTTTGCGCTGGTCGTACATTCCTTCTGTCTTGCCCAAAAATGAAGGTTTCCCTCGCTCTTACTGCGCTTGTGTCCCTTGTTTCGGCTCGCCTACAGTGTTCACGGCGACCATCCAGCACGCCCTCTTATGCATATGGAGGTCCAACGACGACGCTTCCTGAGGGCTCCAAACCAACCTCGCCGGCGGGTTCTACCTCCGGAAATAAACTTGCTACTGGATGGTACCCTGGCTGGGTTGCGGGCAGTTTTCCACCCAGTGAGATTCCGTGGGCAAAGTACTCAGCTTTAACTTATGCCTTTGCGTACGTAGTCGTTATGAGAGTATGCAGCAGAGATCTTACCTGAAACATAATCTTTCAGTATCACAACTCCTGATGAAGCATTTATTCAAATACCGGACGATCCAAGTGTCCTCAAAGAATTTGTCTCCCAAGCTCATGCTCATGTACGTCTGCTCTTATGGTGTCCTAAGATGAAAGCTCACCTCGTCAAAGAATGTCTCAGCATTGCTTTCTGTTGGAGGCTGGACTGGTTCGCTATATTTCTCTTCTTCAGTTGCAACGTCCGAGAACCGCACTGCCTTTGCAAATGCTTTGATCAGCTTTGCGACTAAGAATTCACTTGATGGTCTTGATTTTGAGTGCGTTTTTCTGCAAGGATGCCTGGCAGTTCACATGTTGATTGTTTTTCATGCAGTTGGGAGTATCCTAACAAAGATGGCATTGGATGTAATGTTATCAACAGCAACGATGCTGCCAACTTTCTTGCACTACTAAAGGAAGTCCGTCAGAAAGCGCCACAGGGCTTTCTGCTTACAGCAGCTGTTTCTATTCAACCGTTTAACGGGCAGGATGGAAACCCTATGACTGATGTTTCTGGCTTTGCGCAGGTCCTGGATCACATTGGTGTGTCTCATCCTTCCCACTCCGTCGTAATGGTGCTGAAAGCGATATAGCCATCATGGCGTACGACATTTATGGGACTTGGTCTACTGTTGGTGCTGGTCCGAACGCTCCCCTTCAGGATTCATGTGCACCCAGCAAAAACCAGTTTGGGTCTTGTGAATCTGCTGTCAATGCTTGGACTGCGGCTGGTTTCCCTGCGAAACAGATCGCTCTTGGTGTGCCCAGCTATGGTCATAGTTACACAGTCGCGAGCTCAGCTATCAACGGCGATGCGCAGAAGCTTGCACAATATCCTAGCTTTGATAAGAGCAAAGTCCCTTTGGGTACTGGTGAAACTTCCTACGCTAGTGAGTCGTTCATTGTCTGCACTGTTGAAATCTAGTATATCTGCGTTCTAGCAACCCCTGATGTTTGTGGCAACGAGCAGGGACCAGGCGGCATCTTCAATTATAACGACATGGTTCAGAGGGGCTTCATTGACTCTCAGGGAAATGGAAATAATGGGCTCCTCTTCCAGTTCGACAATTGTAGCCAGACTGTGGGCATCTGTCTATTGATTTGTGTTTACAACATGCTCATAAGGGTTGACAGGCATACATTTATAACTCTACTTCCAGCGTCCTGATCAACTACGACAACACCGATACCTACAGTACGTCCATAAGTGCGATCTTTGATCATTCGCTAATGTTGTGAACAGAGGCCAAAGGCAGCTTCATCGGTGCAAAAGGTCTAGCAGGCTTTGCTATGTGGTCGATAGACACAGATACTCGTGATGGCATTCTGGCTGATGCTATCAGATCCACCATGTGAGATGGTGAGATGTTCGTAATTTAATTGTCTGTCACTGGTTGCAGCACCGTTTCGTTCTTGTGAAGTACTTACTCTTATATTGACTTGTCGAAATAAAGTTGGTTTTGCTATCTGTATAACTACAATGGTTGTCAAATTCGATGACGTATGAATTGTGCGGGCGATGTTCTATATATTGCGGAATGAGCGAATATGCAATTGCATCTTTTCAGAAACGCATAATCAGTTTAAAACATATACTATTACATAATACTAATCTCCATACCTTGCTCAGTCAGAGACACACTCAATGTCGATGATGTCCAAAGAATTTTTAGTGTTATGTCAGTATTCATGAATCGAACCATGTACACGATACTGCCATATAAAATTCTACAGGTATTGCCTGATAATCCAGTGATGATCATGATAATTATTAGGTAATTATCCAATAACGCGCCAGGAGATTATCATTAATTTACTGGGCGCGGAGTGTCTACCCTCCATTTCCTTCCTGCCCATCCTTCTCTGAGTAACCACCATGTCTTCCAAAGGTCTGTCTCCTCCCCTGTTGGTGTGCTTGTCGCTCACGCTGTCTCTCCAGCCATTCGTGAATACGATGCCAAGCTCTTGCTCGCATATTGGCTTGAGCGTGCACCTTCAGTGGCACCCCATGCGACGGTTAAGACCAAGTTCCAGTACCCTGCCGCTCGGGTTGCCCAAGTGTCTTGGGATCCGGAAACGAATACGATTACTCCGGATAACAAAATTCCGAACTGGGTTTTTACTACCAAGCTCGTTGCGAAGCCTGATCAGCTCATCAAGCGCCGTGGTAAGGCTGGGCTCCTCGCTCTCAACAAGAGTTGGCCCGAAGCCAGGCAATGGATCTCTGAACGAGCTGGAAAACCGCAAAAGGTAATGCATACATCAAGTTTTGTTATACACACACTACATTTCGCTTCATTCTTTTTTTTTCTGATGCACCCGATAACAGGTTGAAGCTGTCTCTGGCACTTTGAACAATTTCATTGTCGAGCCTTTCCTCCCCCACCCTTCCAATACTGAGTATTATGTTTGTGTCAGTTCTCAGCGCGAGGGTGATCGCATACTCTTCACTCATGAGGGTGGTGTTGACGTTGGTGACGTTGACGCCAAAGCCCTCGTCCTTGATATCCCTGTCAACAAACCCTTCCCCACTCGCCAAGTTATTGCTGCTACCCTCCTCAGTCATGTCCCTGCTGAGAAGAAGGATACCCTCACTGATTTTCTGATTCGTCTCTATTCGGTCTATGTTGATCTCCACTTTGCGTACCTTGAGATCAACCCTCTTGTTGTCCTTGATGCCGTTGACGGTGGTGAGCCCACGATTCACTACTTGGATATGGCGGCCAAGCTCGATCAGACCGCTGAGAGTATCTGTGGGCCCAAGTGGGCTATCGCTCGTGATCTTTCTGTCTACGAGGGTGGAGATGCCATCACTACCAAAGGCGCTAAAGTTTCTGCCGACCGTGGGCCTCCGATGGTGAGCGCTTACTGCTCTTGTGACTCGGGTCTCTGATACGATGATTGTAGGTCTGGCCCGCACCGTTCGGCCGCGACTTGACCAAAGAAGAGGCTTATATTCAAAAGCTTGATGGTTCAACCGGTGCTTCTCTGAAATTGACGGTTCTCAATGCTGAAGGTCGTATCTGGACCATGGTTGCCGGTGGTGGTGCTAGCGTTGTCTACTCTGATGCTATTGCCGCACACGGCTATGCCCATGAGCTTGCCAACTATGGAGAGTATTCTGGTGCTCCTACCGAGGGTCAGACGTATGAATATGCCAAGACTATCAGTAAGTTATTTTGGGTGTGTCAAGACAAAAATACTTGTTGACAGTTCATCAAGTCGATCTGATCACTCGGGGAACTCCTCACCCTGATGGCAAGATCCTCATCATTGGGGGTGGGATTGCTAATTTCACCAATGTTGCGGCCACCTTCAAGGGTATCATTCGTGCCCTCAAGGAATACAAGAACCAACTCATCAGTCACAATGTCAAGATTTTCGTCCGTCGTGGTGGACCTAATTACCAGGAAGGTCTCAAGGCAATGCGCCTCCTTGGTGAGAGCCTTGGCGTTCCCATCCGTGTCTTCGGTCCCGACACCCATATCACCGAGATTGTGCCTCTTGCCCTAGAGATTGATATTTCCAAGTCTAAATCTCCTGCTCATGGTCTAAAGAGTGTCCAGCCAGTCACTCCACCCCCTCAAGTCGCTCCTGTTGGTGATAATGAGTCAACCGTCGGCTCTATTCACCCTGATGGTGGTCGCACTCAGCCCAAGGACCAGATCATTCATTTTGAGGCCAGCCAATCCCCTTCCACTCGTCCCTGGTTCAGGCCGTTTGATGCCCATACCCGTTCCTTTGTCTATGGTCTCCAGCCCCGTGCCATTCAAGGCATGCTTGACTTTGACTACTCTTGTGGTCGTGATGCACCTTCTGTTGCTGCCATGATATACCCCTTTGGTGGTCACCATATTCAGAAATTTTACTGGGGTACCAAAGAGACTCTCCTTCCTGTATACACCAGTGTCAGCGAGGCGGTTTCCAAGCACCCTGATGTCGATGTTGTTGTCAACTTTGCTTCGAGCCGGAGTGTGTATTCTAGCACCCTCGAGTGCTTTGAGCATGCCCAAATCAAGGCTATCGCTCTTATCGCTGAGGGTGTTCCTGAGCGCCATGCTCGTGAGATCCTCTGGACGGCCAAGGAGAAGGGTGTCCTTATTATTGGCCCTGCTACCGTTGGTGGCATCAAGCCTGGTTGCTTCAGGATTGGTAATTCTGGTGGTATGATGGACAACATCATTGCATCCAAACTTTACCGCTCTGGCTCGGTTGGTTATGTATCGAAGTCGGGTGGTATGTCCAATGAGCTGAACAACATCCTTTCTCTCGTTACGAATGGCACTTATGAGGGTATTGCTATCGGTGGTGATCGTTACCCAGGTTCCACTTTCATTGACCACCTCCTCCGTTATGAGGCAGACCCTGAATGCAAGATGCTTGTCCTTCTCGGTGAAGTTGGTGGTGTTGAGGAGTATCGTGTCATTGAAGCTGTTAGGAGTGGCAAGATTAAGAAGCCCATTGTTGCCTGGGCTATTGGCACCTGTGCCAAGATGTTTACTACTGAGGTGCAGTTTGGTCATGCTGGATCTATGGCGAACAGCGACATGGAAACGGCCGACGCTAAGAACCGTGCTATGAGGGCTGCTGGATTTATCGTACCAGACACCTTTGAAGAACTTCCTCAGGTCATTCAAGATACCTATGAGGCGCTTGTCAGGTCTGGTGTTATCGTTCCTCAGAAGGAGGTTGATCCGCCTGTCATCCCTATGGACTACAAGTGGGCTCAGGTGAGTTCAAATGCTGAATCACTGCGTTGAGTGGTATGCTCATGATTGATGCGCAGGAGCTTGGCCTCATCAGGAAGCCTGCTGCTTTCATCTCTACTATTTCGGATGAACGTGGCCAGGAACTTCTTTACGCTGGCATGCGTATTTCTGAGGTGTTCAAGGAGGAAATTGGGATTGGTGGTGTTGTCTCTCTTCTCTGGTTCAAACGCCGTGTGTTTTCTGCCAGTTGTGTTTGTTAATCTTGGACTAAACCTACAAATTCAGGTCTCCCGCCTTGGGCAACCAAGTTCATTGAAATGGTTCTCATGCTTACCGCCGATCATGGTCCTGCCGTATCTGGTGCTATGAACACTATTGTTGCTACTCGTGCTGGGAAGGATCTTATCTCTTCGCTGGCTTCTGGTCTCTTGACCATCGGCTCTCGGTTTGGTGGTGCTCTTGACGAGGCTGCTGCAATGTTCTCACAAGCTCGTGATACCGGCCTCACCCCTCGTGAGTTTGTCGACAATTGCAGGAAGGCGAACAAACTCAGTGAGTACTTTTCTCGCTCTACATTGGAGTTTGATACTGATATTTTATGTAGTTTCTGGCATTGGTCACAAGATCAAGAGCGTCAATAATCCTGATCTACGTGTTGAGCTCGTCAAGGAATATGTGCACAAGCACTTCCCTAGTCATAGCTTGCTCGACTATGCTCTTGCTGTTGAAAAAGTGACCACTGGTAAGAAAGATACGGTGAGTAACGTTTTTGATGCCTAATTTTATGTTATTTATTTGAGGATTCTTGTAGCTTATCCTGAACGTCGATGGCTGCATTGCTGTCTGCTTCGTTGACTTGCTCCGTGATAGCGGTGCCTTTACCCCTGAGGAGGCTGACGAGTACATCAAGATCGGTACTCTTAACGGTCTGTTCGTTCTTGGTCGCAGCATCGGCTTCATTGGTCACCATCTTGACCAAAAGAGGTTGAAGGCACCTCTCTACCGTCATCCTGCTGATGATATTTTCATTAACATGGCTGATGTGTCGCAGCCTCGTGTGTTGGGTCGTATGCAATAGACTAACTGACTCACGACAAAATTACTAATGAGCTGGGTTTTTTTTTGATTTCGTTCATATGTGCTGTATATCTTTTGTTGGTTACTCTTTGTCCTTTTTCCTTCCCATTTGGCATTTTAATCGTAACGGTCGGATCGCTGTCTCCCTCTTTCTCTGTATCAAATACGCAATAGACCTCATCGTTTCTTTTTTGGGATTCTGAGAAAGATGCAAGTTTTTTTTTGGGTGTGGAATGGGAAACCAGATGCCCATTGTATAAATACCACAATAATCTATTAATACACTTGGTGATAAGTTGGCGATGTATTTGGGTTTTGCGGACATGAACTCGATTACTGGGACGTAGTTTGACTTGTATGGAGATCAGCAAGAGATATGGAATGATATCTGCATTTTTTCGGGTATGTAGGTCCTGTTCATGAACCATAGGTTCCTAACGACCGGTGTATGTATAGGAGTTACAGTGTAGGGACAGAATCACCACGTCACGTTTCGAATGTATGAGTAGTAACCGGTGTCTGACAGACGTGAGCGAAATTTTGTGAGAAGTTGAAAAAATGAGATCATGAACAACATAACAACGTTGTGCGAATGTCGAGACTTGGTAAACATGGTGTTTTCTGAAAAAGGCCGGCTTGTGATTTGTGAAATAAATGAGAAAAAGTCGATGGTGTGATGATACACAACCAGAGAGATAAGATGATGATGTGGAATGTTCGATTGAGTCGAACATGCTCTTTGGTGCATGTGGTAGTGAAAATTTGAGATTGGAGGAAGGATGGATTGCATGTTGTTGAAATCCTTGATCATGGGGAGAGAGGTATTGAGTTACCTCGAATAGGGAGACTTGATACGGATCCGTGCAGGGTCACATTTGCGTCCAGGATTATGAGCAGTGAAGAATGGTTCGGGCTTGAGTGTTTTGGTGGGTTCTGAATGTCCTGGGACGTGACCGTGGTCCATGCGACACCTGATTGACCTGTATGGTTGTATGGTATCACTTTACCAGAAGTTGATAATGGAGCTCCGGGTGATAAGGAATTTTAACATAAGACTCTGTTTTGGACGACTAGTAAATTTCAGAATCCAGTTGGCCAGTCGTTCAGAGCCAGAAGCTAATTCGCACAGCGAATTAGGAGATGGTTGTCTATTATTAGACGGTCATCGTACCGTTGATTGTATATGCTTTCATGGGTAATGTAACACTGATATTCCTAGATTCGATATATCAATGCAATCTGAACTCACCGAATCAATCACCTGCATCCTCATAATTCAGACTCTGACAATCTCATCATGCTGACCATATTGACTTGCAAATGCTTTCGTTAGACATGTGAGCCTTTCTTTCACACGGGATTTTCCAAGGTAATGAATGTCACGTGCTTTGGAAAAAGTGCTCATTCACTTGCCATGCTGAGATTTTTTACTAGGCCTCTAGCTCGGACTACCACTAATTTCAAATTTCGTCCTGTTCCCCATCTCATTCTACGCACAATGGCATCATCGTCTACTCCAGATTTTGCGAGTTTTCTCTCAGTTCACCGATCCAGCTTTCTCATATGTCGTACTTATAGAACAAGGTCCTCTACGCCCCTCTTGCAGAGATCGATCCGGAGGTGAAAAATATTATTGATAAGGAGACCTGGAGACAGTTTACTGGCCTTGAGCTGATTGCTTCTGAGGTATGCGATCTCCAATTATTCTCCACTATGACATTCACGCAAATTAGAATTTGACCAGTCGTGCTACTATGGAAGCTAACGGTTCCATGCTCACTAATAAGTACTCTGAAGGCCTTCCAAATGCTCGTTACTATGGTGGTAATGAGTACATTGATGAGCTTGAGGTTCTCTGTCGTAAACGCGCCCTCACTGCGTTCAACCTTGATATTGCAAAATGGGGTGTCAATGTTCAACCCTATTCTGGTAGTGTGAGTCGATAGTTTGATGAATGAGTTTCACTTTCTATATATATGTCTCCTCTTAGACTGCCAAGTTCGTATCCGATGATAAACTCAACATTGCCGTGATCCTTATCGTGCCTTAGCTTCGCTGCGTTGACCGCCCTCATCCAACCTCAAGATCGCCTCATGGGTCTTGGTCTTCCTGATGGTGGTCACCTTACCCATGGATACTACGTGAGTCAAGGGGGAATCTATATGAGAGTATTGACAGTGTTTGCTTTCTAGACTGCCAAGAAGAAGATGACTGCATCGTCTATCTATTTCCAGTCCTTTCCTTATGCTATCACTCCCGACACTAACCTCATTGATTATGCAAACCTTGCTCAGCAGGCTAAAATATTTAAGCCTCGCCTTATCATCTGTGGTGCTTCAGCTTATCCACGCGACTGGGATTATGCCAAGCTTCGTGAGATCGCCGACAAGGAGGGTGCATGGCTCATGGCCGACATTGCCCATACCTCTGGTCTCATTGCTGCCCAGGAGTTGAATAATCCTTTTGATTATTGCGACGTTGTTACCACCACTACACACAAAACCCTTCGTGGCCCCCGTGCCGGTCTGATTTTCTTCAAAAAAGATAATCCAAATGCTCCTGACCTTGAGAAGCGTGTTAACGATGCCGTCTTCCCCGCTTGCCAGGGTGGTCCTCACAACAATGTGAGTGTCACTGGGACTTTTTACCGAAATATCATTCTGATTTGGTACCGGTCAGACTATCGCTGCTATCGCCACTGCTCTTCACCAAGTCTCCCGACCCGAATGGAAGGCCTACGCTAAGCAAGTCATCTCCAACGCCCGAGCTCTCGCCGATACCCTTGTCTCTCATGGCTATAAGCTGCAGACTGGCGGTACTGACAACCATCTCGTGCTCTGGGATCTCAGGCCCCTCGGCTTGACTGGCAGCAAAGTTGAGAAAATCTGCGATCTCATGGGCATTACCATCAACAGTATGCAATGGTTTTTCCTCTACCTCCACACTATCATGTGCTGAACTGGTTTCCCTAGAAAATGCGGTGTCTGGCGACGCATCTGCTCAAGTGCCAGGCGGTATTCGCCTTGGTACCTCCGCCTTGACCTCGCGTGATATGAAGGAAGAAGATGTTAAGGTCGTTGCTGATTTCCTTCACCGTGCCGTTCAGCTTTCGCTTGTTCTTCAGAAAGAAGCAGGCTCTAAACTTCTCAAGGATTTCGTCCGCGTTGCTACCAAGCAAGAGGAAGGAAAACAGGGCTTTGCTCAGGTGAAGCAACTCCGTGATGAAGTCCGTACTTTTGCCTCCAAGTGGCCTCTCCCTGGTGTTGACACTGCTAATCTACAAAAACCTGCTGGGTACCATGAGGATTAATGTTTTATCCTCTTGATAAAAGCGAGACCATCTCGTGGATCCTGGATTTGTATCATTTGCGTCGTTCCACTGCTTCACTACCTGTTAGTAGGGTATTCAACACCTCTGGGATTGATTTCATGGGACTAATTTCAACATGGTCTGTGTGTTACGACCTGCGTATTGTATCTGTAATGATGGCTTCTGTGTAAATGAAAACCCTTATCGCATTTGGTACGGCCTGATATCACCTTAAAATGATTTTTAGAGGATAATCAGAGTAATGAAGATTTTCCTTCTACAGTAGAAGGGCTTGGACTTAGTGCTGTGGCATGAGCTGGTACATTTCATATGACGGACATATTAAATGGAAACTGATAATCTAAATTGATTATGGAGGCTAGATCAGCTTGGAAGCTGGAGTCACTTCCTCTAAATACTATTTCCCTGTGTGCTATTTGATCAGCTTGATTTTTCCACTTCAAAAGTCGTAAAATCAAAATTATCAACTAGCATACCAAGATTCAGACAATTTTTACATCAGCAGTTTGTTACACAAGATATGGAAATAGTCCATGGTAGGAGAACCTACTTAAATAGCAAGAGGAAAAGAGAGAATTGAGATGGAAGAAATATATGTACTCACAACTGCTCAAACACTTTTTCAGACATAAGTGGTATATTTTAGCCTATTTTTCAGGGAACAGTCCAGATACAGATTTTACTCTATTTGTCCTTTCATATTCTGTTTGCTAAATGCCATAGCCAGCTTCAACCTGAGCCGATTCACTGCACAGGTATTTGAACATAATGATTGCAATGATCAATGGGCAAACAAAGTATATATAGGGGTCCGCATTTTCCCTTCGATCGTCATGTGTGAACATCTTAATTCACCCGACATCACACCATCAGGTTATTCATCCACTGATTTCTGAAACAGTACACACAAATGAATAAGGTTTCGCATCGGAATTGACGTATACGAACAGAATGTACTGCCTCCGACTCTCCGACTCTACTGCTAGAGCTCTGCGAATATGATATAGAGGACTTATACTAAAGCAACTTTGTTCTTAGAGCAGTTTCCCAAGTTCGTGATTAATGACAGGACCCTTTCCATACCATGTCAGCCAAAGACAACTATCTCAATAAATGGGTCCAAGCGCTTTGTCATACGGAGAGCCCTCAAAGCTCGGTATCCCATTCTGAGGGATGGAGATGTTGAAACGGATCACTCAATGATATACTCTTGTGTAGAGGATTCCTACGAAAATAGTGACAATGATGATTTGAGATACCCAATTGCGCTTTACGTGGAGTTTACCCTTCTATCCAGACTCTAACATTGAAGTATTGACGCCCATGAGCTGATAAATCCCACTCTCATGCTGGGAGACAACACTATCTGGACCTTTGGATTTACTTTATCTTCTCACTCATCATTTGACAACTCCTTCATCTCTTCGTGACTCGGAACTCTGGGCATACCAGTTTCCACCTCATCCCATGTCACAGGCAAATGACTGTTGATCCGTCTAAACCTTGTCTAGGAGTGCTCTCGCTCCCATCTTTTACATATTAGAAGTCTACGAAGACAAATGTTTGCTGATTTCAAACGAAGAGGGTTCAAACGGTATGCACCCTTTCCTTCTTTTCATCCTCGACACCAATATCAACACTCCATATATCCTGGAATTCACTCGAATCGGATGTTCTGCAAGATGAATAGCGCCAGACGCTGACATAACTCATTTCGAATCATTGGACAAACTCGAAGTTGTCGCCTCAGAAATCTCCCTCTCGACCTTCTGCGGATATTGAGTGGGACACGAAAACACTTGGCCTTCGTTGATAATCAGCTTCCCAATCGATTCCCAATGCCCGCTCATACGATGGTGTGCACCTCAGCGGTTGTCACTCGTTGGACAATAGAACACGACGTTCATGCAACACTTCCAAAATGATCCGGATTTGGCTGATGCATCACAAATATTGAAATCTTTATCCATAACCTATGTTGATGATTTTGATCCGGCAAGCAACCTTGAGTTACTGCTGGAACATTTTTCGAGGTTCCTTGGGGTACCGAAGAAAGACAAAAGACCACGTAAGATGTCACTTCCCTTGTGATCGGGTCTGACATGGCTGGATCTTTTTGATTGTGTAAGTTCTATAATTGGACAGGGTCTCGGGCTTCAGGATCTTCCCTCAGTGCAGCACGTCAAGAATGTGGAAGTTTACTTATGCGTGAAGTATGTTGACTGTATCCGGGGATTAGTTTGCCCACTGCTATCCGGGCTGCGATCTACTGGAACGTCTCATGTTGCTTCTCTTGGTATAACTTATCAGGTCTTGTTTCCATGGCTATCGCCACGTGTAGAAGGTCTGGTTCAAAGTATGGAGTAGCTGGGGAAAGAGTTGGATGGATATCTCACTCATAGGCTTCCTAAACTACGGTAAATCTGGGATCCCAATTTCACGGGTGGGTAGGCATGAGCAATGGATCGAATTCAACGCCGAAAAGCAACCTTGCAGCTCAGTGAGCCAGGATTGGATTGTCATTTTGGGTTCGCGACATTTGAAGATTACCAGCGCCAATATGACCCTTCAGAATACACCTGCACGGTAAATCAATAATTCCGGTGTTTTACTGATATTATTATCTGTCTATTTCTAGTCTGTTAGATCAACTCCCCAAGGAAATTCAATAGATTCACAGCTTAGCGTCACTGAATACAAAAGATTATCGGTATGTCAGGTCACATTCCCAGGATGGCTGATAAATTCAATAAATTCCCAGGAACCGGTCCAGCGTCGCTTGGTTTGAACACAAGAACTACCACGCTTGAACTTGATTTTCTGCAAACTGATTTCATCTGGATGATTCTGAATGATGGAAATAAGGGTGATTTATACCATCGGGTAAGCATAATGAACACATTGAGGACTCGTGGCCTCACAAGATTGGACCTTGCCACAGCGAGCTGTGAATGCCGGTGATCCATGGTCTATACTGTGAAATGTCAAAAGGCCGAGTCAAGGCAGTATATACTAGTAGCTACAGATAAAGTGGACACGGGATCAGCCGCCGCATTCTGAAAATTTGGTCTGGAAAAAAAGTTCTGCAAAAATTTACAGGAATGAAGAGATATTTTGAACTCCAAACTTGATCTCTGATGCACTACTTTTTTGTCTCAAGGGGTCGATATTCTAGGGACACATCCGCATCAAGGAAAACATGACTAGAAGCTACGAGGGTCACAATATTAGAAACTGCAAAGTACCGCTCCAAGGGTCACTCGGGCGAGTATTTAACTGGCAAATTCCCGGGTGAGGAGGGAGGTACACCATTGATTCTGATCCCCAGTTTTTTATCATCATCATCATGGCTGATCCACTCAAACCGACAATGACGCACTCCATCGATCCGCACGATCCAGAAGGATTTCCGTTCCTCCCAGACGGCCAGCCCCACCTCTCATATCCGATCTCTTACTATGTCCAGTAAAGCTGCCTCCGGCAAGCTTCGCTCCGATTTTATAGACTTCCTCGCATGTTTGCATGCCCTGGAGGTGATCGTGATCCATTGGCAAAGCACTTGATTGGTTACAGCTCGGAGAGGCAGACCTTCGAGCGTTTGTACGACTCTTCTCTCTCCCTTCTTTGACGGAACTGCGGGTGTCCGCATCGGTCAACTTCCCCCTTTGTCTTCTGCAGCACTTCACCGCGAAGAAGCTATTTATTTCGGCGGATCACCACCTAACATCAGTAATGCTTTTGGACGCGACCAGTAGAGGGAGAGAGTGGCTTCCTCAAAGATTTTTCAGTTCATGGCACGCGGAATATGCAAGAAATCCGAACATATGCTGAATGGCAGCCAGAAAATGCCCGAAAGTGTCTACAATCTGTCAAGTGTGTTCGATGTCATACCAGCTGGCGAGACCCTAGCGCAAAAACCGAAGAGGTGATGAGTGTCCTCGGAACTTTTTTGTCCAGAGTTGGCAATATCATTGACAACCTTGAGGAACTTCATCTTTCGGACTTGCAACTTAGTATGTTCATAACACTTTGGCCGTCACCCAGAACATGACTAACACTTCAGATCTTCAGATCATTTCTAATGGCCCTCAAGCTACTCAATCCGATCTTCAACACCTAACCTCATTAAGGCGTCTTTACCTCGAGCTCGGAGCAAGCCCCAAAGCAAACGAAAGAAACATGAATTCAATGAATTCCACCCTTCGCAAATGGCTCTTGCCTCTCCTTCTCAATTTTCCCTCTCAAGGGCTTCTCGAGGTCATCCACATTACATTCAGCTTCGTCGTTCCCTTTCCCTGGCCGGTGGACCTGCACGATTGGATGCTAACAATTTCTGCTACATTGGAGGCTGTGCTCATGAAATATTTTACTCGGTTACAAGTCGTGACGTTGAAATTTGATCTACGTAATGCTCACACAAGGCCATTTGACTGGAACGATTTCAATCAAGGAATACAACCCAAGAAACTGATTGCTCGTGGAGTAAAATGTGATTTCTCAGCAGACGTCTATCGCTGCATGAAGTTGGAGGCATGAAACCGAATAGGCGTTTCTGATGTCTATAATTTTGAATCATCATCGAATTATCATCGTATTTAGTAGTAATGATGTAAATATCGCAATAGATTTATACCTCCAGTATTATGTAGCACGCACATATGAAGTACTACTTTGATTGGTATGCTCAAGATTGGTCACTTACAGGTCTCGAAGTGATTCATCCAGTCACCCGTGCGCCAAGCGATAGACCAAAACTCTACATGGGATACCATCCCCTAAGACCGTTTCAAATAATTTGGCCGCGTATCAGAAAACAGATACACCAACGTGAAGTTATTCATACTGACTAATGTCTGACAATCACCAGAACTCTGGTATTCCCATTCTGGGGTCCTTACACGAGGTCATGGTAATAGTCTAAATCATGTGTGACCTGAAACAATCCTCGAGGCTGATGGAATGCACATTTTGACTCAATGCGTTGCCTCAACGAAGAATGGAACGCAAGATGTGTCGCAAGATGTGACATTTGTAAGCTCACTGCCGAATTGAACAATTGAGCTGATAAAGCACAAATTGTAGCACCGCCAGAAGTTACTGAAGGAAGGCATCTAGTCATTGTATAAGCGGGGGCCAATTCTTCAAAAGTGGCCGAAGCGACAGTTAAAGCCGAAACGATCGGACATTCAAAATGTGATGATTGATTGCAACTGTGACGTCATATGCTTCGATGCAGACTTCGATGCAGAGATGATATGCTTCGATGCAGAGATGATCAGATATAGGCTTCATCCTGCCGTGGACAGAAATACCAACCATTGGTCTAGAATCGCGAAGGTTTCAAATGTTTGATTGCAAACGTATCTGATCGAGCAAGGACACACAATAGTGGGCACCTGTTTTAGTATTGTTCGGTCTCGAAGCTTCAAGTCTCAAAATCAGGTGGCCTCCTACAAAGAACAATTCGGTAGTCAGCATTCAGATTCCAGTGTTTGAGGCTCGGAGGAATCACATTCCATCTGAACTGATGATGGGAATCATGGATGGTCCACGATTGTTATATACAACAAACCATTTGAGACGCCTCAAGACCTATAACATTCTCATTCATCACCGATTACTTCTGTCTGGCCCCTAGCCCTTGATTCGTCCTTTTATCAGGTTTTAGTCTTTGCTTGATAGCTCTGATACTCGAATAAGCAAAGACCATATCTTCACTTGGTAGTGTCCAGATTGATTGACCTGGGATTTTTTTCCCGACGCAAACCAGAATCTTGATTCGAGAAGCTTGCTGGTCTACTTTGGTAGCTCGATGATATCCGGACCATATCAAGCGCCGGATCAGATACATTCAGAATCTGCCAGTTCAAAATCTCATCTTTAGCTGGATTTACTAGGGGATATATGCAAGGGTATCGTATGGAGGTACCCTTTGCTTCGGTATGGCGTGGGATGCACAGGATTTTGCCAAGTTTTCCATTCTTAACGTGGCTGAAAAGTGTTGCTTCGAACGAGCGAACTTAACAAATTACTCCAATCGTCACAATATACTTGGGCCATTGAGTTGGAATATGGCCTGTATCAGGGTCATACCAGTAATATTCCTGGCTGAAGGATGCTCCAGACAATAGTCGTTTGAAGCTCCAAGAGCGCCACAGATTGACCCTGGATTCACCAGTTATATGCTGCTCTGTAACTTCCCTTCTCTTCTAAATTTGACTAGCTAAGCGTCTTTCCTGCTCTAGGACTCCTCAGACATCGCCACGAGGCAGGTCTCCCTCTCTCCCTCACTTCTCTCTCTTCCAAAAGCCTTTTTTTGAAATGCTTATCCTCTCCTTTTTCTCCCTTGGTCGAGCTTCATACTCCGCAGTATCAATTGAACTGAATTTTTTTGCTTTGCCCGGAGGAAGAGCCTCGGAGGGCCTTTTTTCCCTTTCATAATTAACTGTTTGTTTCGACACCTTTGACCATGTCACTCTCATTCAAACTTTTCAATCGATTTTCTCATGTCTCCTTGTCATTCGTATCCCCCCTCTCTGTTAACTCTAATTTCTTCGTCTTCATCCGCTTGGACTTATTTTCATTAGATATTTCGATGTGGGGAAGGATTGTAACCCATCAGATCAATAGTCATTCATTCAAATTTGTGTGAAGAACGGTGACATGCGACGTTAAATACATTGGAACATCGAGCATTACACTAAAAAATTTCGTTTCATATTTTGATGTTCAATGTAGAACAGGCGTTTCACTTTCTGATAGATAGATAGACACGAGACTCTTTGCGCATTTGCAATAGCGCGTTTTCGCCGTCCTTCCTTCTTTTGTTAAATACCTGGCTTCACAAAAATAAACATCACGTTGTAGGCCATCAACAGGCTTCGAACCAATGTACATGCGTATATGTATATGTGCAGGGGTTCTCTTTTGCACCGATGTTCATAAAGAAACTTTGGTCGTTAGGGTACAGTCGCCATGTCCTAAAATTCAAATCATCATTATCATGGCACATATATGGATCAACTACATCACAAGGCTAAATAAGGCGCTTCACACACGCACTAACGTTAATGTCGACGAGTTTACCCACTAGCACAGAAAAAGAGAAAAGAATCATACATCCATTTATACACTGTGATAATTGTACAACATGATAATGATGACAACGAATGATAATGACAATGACAATGACAATGACAATGATGATGATGACGATGATGATGACAATGAATGACTATGGGGTTGGGAGTGTAAGAAAGGAAGGAGGGGGAAGGAGGGGGTATATAACATACAAATTCCACACACACAAAAAAAGACATCTCATGAATACAGAAGAGAAAGAGAAAGAGAGACAGAGACAGAAGAAAAAAAAACCACAAAAACCTTCTTCAAGCCTCGCTTCACGGCACCGCCATCAAATCATTAAGATACCTCACCACCTCCCCAGCTCCCAATCTCACCATCTCCCGTTCCCCCTCCACCACCTTGGGCAACAACTTGGTCTCAAACCGATCCGGATGCCACTTCTTCATCTGATCCCTTATCCTATCCTTATACAACCTCGTCTTGTCCGGATAACACTCAGCGCTCAAATAAGCAAAAATCGCACCACCGTTGATCGCCTCAGGATTGCACGGCATCGAAAACATGGGCCATGGAAATCGGTCCCAGCGTAAGTCCAACTCGCGATGCGAAATGGTCGTCCACTGCGTTTCGTGATACGCGTAGATCTGGAGCATGTCGTGCATGGAGAGATGACTCCTCGCTATCTTGGCCTGTTGTTCTCTGGATCTCTGCTCTTGCTCTAACCGGAACCTTTCCTGTCGTTCTCGGTTTTCCTCCTCCATCTTTCTCTGCCGCTCGGCCTCTGTCAGAGGAGGTGGAGGTGGAGGTGCCGGTGCCGGTGCTGTTGGTGATGAGGCATATGAACCAGTATTCATAGAAGGATGTCGTTGTGGTCCTTTCGGTTTCGGAGTGCTGCTAGATGCGGAAGCACTTGCTGAAGTCGTCCGTCCCGGCGTCCAAGCGGATGATGTCCCAGAAGCACTACTCCAACCGGACGAACTACCCGAACCACTCCAACCATCACCCACAATCGTGTTCGCCCTCGTCGGCGGAACGCGACTTGTACCAGGCCCAGGACTAGCTGACACACCCGGCCAAGGACTATCACCAGTAGCGCTATTCTGCCGCTTCCGTTCTTCTCTCTTCTGAAATTCACTCGCCAAGTGCGCTTGTTGTTCCTGGAACTCTTTAAACCTGTCTCGAGCTTTTTCTTCTCTCTCTTTCGCTTCTCTCGCTTCTCTCTCGCGCATCTCCCTCTCTCTCCGTTGTTTATCCTCCCATGCCTTTGCCTCTTCCTGCTGCTGCTGTTGCTGCCGTCGGTTCCTCTCTTGAACCCTCTCCCTCTCCTCGCGTTCCCGTACCTCATGTTCAATCCGCTCCCGCTCTTTCTTTTCCCAAAGTTCTCTATTCGCTTTTTCGGTCTTTTCCCACTCTTGTTGCTGTTTCACTGACTGCTCCTTTAAATCACGTTCGAATTTTTCTTTCTCTCGATCCCACTGTACTTTTTGTTTCCGCTCCCACTCTTCTCTATACTCTCTCTCCCTCTTCTCCCTCTTCTCCCTCTCATCACCCTTCTCCATCCCATCCTCATCCAACTTGAGATTCATCTTGTTCAACAGATCCACCTCTCTCTTCCTCACGTCTTCATCGCGACTATCCAACACTTTCCCTAACTGCAGCAGTTCCTTTTCTCTCAATTCGAGCTTGACCATCTGATCCCACAGTTCTCGTTCTTGTTCGTCGAAATCCTCTTTGGCGAGTGTGATTTCGTCTCCTTTAGCTCTCACCTCTTTCTCTCTCCTGCTCAGTTCTTCTTCCCTGTTTTTGAGTTCAGATTCTCGCAGGGTCAATGAAGTTTCCTTATCACTCGCGTCCTTGGCTCTATGTTTTGATTCGAGATCTCTACGTTTTAGATCTGTAGTCCGTCGTTTCAAATCCTCTTCTTTCCTCCTCATCTCTTCTTCTTTGATTTTCAGCGCCTCGTCCCGCTCGTTGAGTTTTTCTTCTTTCTCTCCGAAGCTTTTTTCGCGCTTTTGAACGTCGGCTTGGATGGTTTTTGCGGTGCCTTCGAGCTCTTTGAGGATTTCCTCGCGTTTGGCGACTTCGGCTTCTTTTGCTTCGATGTGGTCTTTCATTGTCATGGCTTCTTGCTGTAGTCTGTTGTTGTCTTCTTGTAATGCCTCGACTTCTAGGATCTGTTGGTGGATACTGTCTTCGCGGTGTTGAATGGACGCCTCGCGGTGTTGGATGGACGCCTCGCGTGTTGATGGACGCCTCGCGGTTCTGGATGTTGGTTTCTCGGAGAGTGATGTTGTGCTCTCGAGTCTCACTGTCTCGTTCCCGCTGAACAAGGTGATCTTCAAGATCACGCAGCTCTTCTTCTTTTGCCTCCGCATCCTCTATTTGAGCCGCCACATCCCTCCTCTGCTGTTCGACCTCGGTGCTCGTCTTCTCCAATGTTTGTTCTCTCATCAAAAGATCTGCCTCTCTCTTCTCCATATCAGTATCCCTGATCTGAGCTCGAACCTCCCTCGTAGCAACTTCACTGTCTCTTTTCGCAATCTCACTTTCTCTCTTTAGCATCTCGTTCTCTCTCTTTGAGATATCAGCCTCCCGCTTGATGAACTCGACCTCCTTGTCCTTCATTTCCCTCTCTTTCTTCTCAACATCGCCTTGGCGTTTTACAAGTTCCCGCCGCCAACTCTCAGCCTCCTCAGCCTCCTCCTCCTCCCTCTTTCTGATCTCTTCGAGTTTCAGCTCCGAACGCCTTCTCAGAAACGAGTGACTCTGGTACAGACCATCATCAAACTCCTCCACAAACTCCTCCCCAAACCTATCTCGTTCCCTGTCCCGCGCACCCATCATGTAGCCACTCATATACGAATCAGAGGGCCGAGCTCGAAGTGAATATGTAGGTCTATCTTCCCGATCGAGATACGCTGGTGAATTAGACGACCAGTCTCGCCAACTGGAACTGGGAGCACCGGGATCGTGAGTATCTGGGTTGGGTGAACGGCCGGGGACAGGGACGGGCTGACTGGAAGAAGGGGTATAGACGTAGTTGCGATGATAAGCTTGTATGAATTCAACATTGGAATGCTGGATTCGTGCAAGAGAGACTTACCGCCGTGATCATCCCGAAGGCGAGAAACCGAGGTCAATCGTGACAGACTCTGGTACTGTCGAGCCTGAGGCGGAGGGTCGTAATCGGGTCCAGTGACAAAGTCGAGGGGGTCTGATGCTCGATCGTCATGATCCAGATCGCGATTTCGCGGAGAAAGAGCAGGGTATCGTTCATCATGGTCATGAGGTGTACCGTAGAAGGCTGTTTCGTCCAAAAGAGGCATTTTGAAATAGGCAGCTGAGGAGGCAGCAGGGGAGGACGACAAAGGGGGTCGAATAGCGGGGGAAGCAGGAGAGGATGACAAAGGAGGCCGAACGGCAGCAGCAGCAGCAGAGGCGGCAGAAAAAGCAGACCTTTTGGCTTTAGATGGATCATGGACTCGTTCTGGGATGGTCTCTGGGGTTCGCAAGGCGCTGCTGGTGGAGGTGGTTGATCGCATGCTGGCATTGCTGTTTTTCCGACCGACATTGCTGGGGGATGGAAGATCCTCGTCTTGGGATACTTGGGGTTTCCAGATTTCGTGGACTGATTTTGTGCTGGCGGGGGAGGTGGCGACGGGGCGGTCAGAGGTGGTGCGGGAGCGATCGAGGGTGGAGGATTTTGTGGGACTGGTGTTTGGGCTCATGCGGACAGACGTGCTGCGAGGGAGAGGAGAGTCGAGATCGCGAGACTTGAGGCGTGCTTCGAGCTCTTTGGGGAGTTTTGGGATGACATAGGTCGAGTTGAGAAACTCGGAGGCCTGGGGACGACGGAGAGTGCTAGTAGTAGTAGAACTTGAAGTAGAACTTGGAAATAGTGGTAGAACTTGTAGTAGAACTTGTAGTAGAACTTGTAGTAGAACTTGTAGTAGAACTTGGAATAGTAATGGTAGAACTCGGAGTAGAACTTGGAATAGTCATGGTAGAACTCGTCGTCGGAGACATGGCAGCAGCAGCAGCAGCAGCAGTGCTGGTGCTCTTGAGTTTGGCCATGGCCTCCTCCTGTTGCTTGACATACTGTGGAGACGGTTTAGTCTGGCCAACCTGGAGAGCCCACATACGCTCGTGTCGTTCACGGACGAGTTCAGCCTGAAAGGTGTCGTCTGCCATGCGGTGGATGCTGGGGACGGTGTGGGCGTTGAAATGGCCGATGAGGGCCTGTTCGTCGTCGGGGATGCTGCTGGATGTTGGCAGCGAGGGAGTCTCTGGCATCCTGGAGCATTGGGCTGGATGTTGTGGGTGATTCTGCGTCTGAGCTGAGCCTTCCAGTCATCGTCGGGCTCGACGGCGGCGAGGGAGAAAGCCTGGGGATGGCATGCCGTGGGAAATCGTAAAGTGCTCTCTCCTTGGTTTGAATTATTTGAATTATCATAATGGCTGCAAGATGTCTTGCCATCGACTGTGAGATGGTCGGCGTCGGTCCCAACGGCGCCGAGTCCTCTGTCGCCCGCGTCAGCCTCGTCAACTACCACGGTGCTGTTCTCCTCGACGTCTATGTCCAGCAGCGCGAGCGGGTCACCGACTACCGCACAAAGTACAGTGGTATCCGAAAGGAACACATGCTCAACGGTACAGCCCTCTCTTACGACGAGGACCGCACTGACAACCATGGCTAGCAAAGCCCTTTGACGACGTCCAGAAACAAGTCGCAGACCTCATAAAAGATCGCATACTCGTCGGGCACGCCGTCCACAACGATCTCAAGGTCCTCTTATTCCCTTCGTTGCGCCACAGCACTCACCCGTTCACCAGGTCCTCCTCCTCTCCCATCCCCGCTCATTGCTGCGCGACACCCAATACTACGCACACAAGTTCAATCTCACAAAGTCCAGGCGCATCGCCCTCCGCACCCTCGCCAAGGACCAGCTCGGCATCACCATCCAGGACGGCGAACACGACAGCGTCTGTCTCTCTTTCTCTGCTGTATTTTTCTTACCCATAACTCAGGTCGCTGATGCCCGAGCCACCATGGACATTTACCGACTGCACAGAAGCACATGGGAGAAACCACTCCCAAAACGCAACCACGATGGCAATCCTCACAAACGCAGACGTCCAACACCCCAGACCGTTTCAAGCGTCTGGTGGCCCGACTTGCCATAGTATCTAGTGTATTATATCAAATTGCCTCTTGTGGTAAAATATATTGCCTCGTGTCCTACAGCCATGCCAATCCCCACCTCCAGCCTGCATGACTCTCCACGGCAGCGTGCTCGACGCCTCTGGTCAGAGTTCCGTCTGTACGCTATCAAGGCTCACAAGGGTATGATCAGCCGGCGCACCATGGCTCTGCAAGAACTGGCCAGGGAGTGGCAACTACAGCCCACCCGTTCTCAGCGGGAACGAACCCTCCTGAGAGAAAATCTCGTCAAATTACATGAAAAACAACATTTTCTAGAGATGCGGGAAGAATGGCAGCGCATCCTCCACAGTAATGGCCTGCAGCACGAAGACTGGGGCGACGTCACCCCAAGCGAAATGGCGCAAATACGACAGGTGCTCGGTCCTGATGACATTGAGGACGACAACGACGACAACGACGACGACAACGACGAGATCCATGATGTCGCTGCACAACCGCTCACCCAGAGCATGAGCAGTCAGTCGTCCAACTCTTACTACTCGTACACAGCCCCTTGTCTTCCCTCACGCTCACAAAATTCTTCCTCGTCTGCAAGCTATGCTTTCGTCGATCCCAGTAAATTCACCGACGACGAACGAGATGACTTTTCAATCATCACCACTGTACGTTCTTTTCTCTTGTTGCTCACAAAAATATTCACGACATCTCCAGTTCAAACCAAATAATAGCTCCCTCTCAAGCTCACCAGTCGAGATTTCTGCGCCACATTCTATTTTTCCTTCCGTCCCTGACAAAATACAAACTTCCTCTGCCTCCGCTGCTGCCACCACTATGCAAATCCAAACCCAAACTTCGTCTCGCCTACATCGGCCCTCAGGTCACCACAAGCGACTCAGACAACGAGGCCGACGCCACTTTCGCCACCCTATCCAGAGCCGATCAAATGGCAGCCTACGAAAAATTCAAAAGAGACACTCGCATCCAAAAAATCTACGAATTCCACCAACAAGCCGCCCAATTCGATATCCAACTCGCCGACAACATCAGCAACACCCCCTCTGATAAATCAGGCATCGCCATCGCGCGCTTGATGACCCAACATGAACAGACCATGCTCCGACTTCGTACTGACAAGGAGGAAGAACGCAGGAAGCTTGTCCGTGACGAGCGAAATAGGATGACTGTTGAAATCAAGAAAGGAGCGGGTTTGAACAAGAAGGTTTCGTCGTTTTCGCAGACGACGATCCCCGTCGTGCCTGTTCCCACCAAACCTCCAACGCCACCACTCTCGAGTTCATATCCAGGTATCATGGATTTCAATCAACTGCAGAGTGTCCTCGAGTATGCTCCTGATATGTCCCTCGATGCTGCTCTTGGAATCACGCAATTGATCAGCTCCGATTCTCACCAAGCAGCACACGATGGGCACACGTACTCTGGTCCTCGTCAACGTAAAGACTCTATCTCAATCCTAGACCACACCCGATTCGACACCATCAGCGCCAAAAGCAAACAGCGCCCCGCTTCTTCTTCTACTACTACTACTACCACCACCACCTCCACCTCCGGCGGCCCCTTGAACAATTTCCATCCTAATGGATACTGGAAACCCCCGGTTCAACCGCCTTCGCCACAAGAAAGCGAGGTCATGACAGATCAATTTGCGAGAATCTTGCTTGACCAAGGAGGCGCTTACGGTCAGAAAGGATTCGATCGGGATGGTGATGGTGACGATGAGTTTTTTGGTGGTTGGGGATCTGGATCCGTACCTCTTCAACACAAAAAATCAACGACCAGCACCAACACACCTCAGCTGAGTGCATGGACAAAGAAACCTCCCAACCGACAATCATCCTCTTCATCCTCCTCTTCATCCTCCTCTTCATCCTCCTCTTCATCCTCCTCCTCATCTCCAGCAGTAACACTGACACATGGCCGAGGACCGACGACGACAAAAAAGACGGTTAGCGCATCAAACAACCGGAATCACCTCCACTCTCAAGTTCAACTCCAGAATCCCAACACCGAAGAGGGAGCAGTAGACTTCGTTCCATCTTCCCCAGAAATCGCCACATCCAAGAGAGGGCCCTCCCTACTCAGCAACATGATGGCCAAAGGTAGAAACGCAGTCGCAGGCGCCGTCGGTGCTGCTCTCGGCCCCATGAACGGAAGCGGATCGTATCCTAGCCCAGCAGCTACAACAGCACCTCATCATCATCAACCGAGGAAAACCACCGTTCAAATCTCAACATCTCCTTCACCTCCCATCACATCATCGCCAAAGAAAACCCGTCAGGCCGCCAACAAGAAACCAATGTCCATGTCTCTGATAGAACCGAAAGAGGATGAAGAGACGAGGACGAGGATGGATCGGAACCGCAACCAACCCCTAGAGCGGT
Source organism: Leucocoprinus sp. KB1807203 (assembly GCA_019327925.1). NCBI lineage: Eukaryota > Fungi > Basidiomycota > Agaricomycetes > Agaricales > Agaricaceae > Leucocoprinus > Leucocoprinus sp. KB1807203. Next base: position 77,280 of record JAHTMQ010000045.1, on the reverse strand, counting down.
TGCTAGTACTACGAAATTCACTTCTGCCTGGGGATCCCAGAATCATCTCAAGTCGTCCTCATCGCCGTCGTTGTCGTTGTCGTCGATGACAACGTCTCCCTCCTCCTCACCGTCATCAAATTCACATACCTTTGGCGCGGGTAGAGCTCGGAATCATCATCACGTTGTGTCAGGTGGAGTGTGGGACGATATTTCCACGACGCCGAAACCGTGTGGTTTGTCTACCCCTAACGCGCTCGGTGGTCTTGGTCAGAGTGGTGTGAAAAGGCCGTCTGGTCTTCACCATCAAGTTTGGAACGCAGAAGAAGAACAAGTGGAAGAAGAAGAGGAGGAGGAAGAGGAAGAGGAGGACGAATGGAACTTTCCTGGCTCGCTGAATACACAAAGAGATCATGCTGCTGCTGCTGCAAAGTACGGTTTTGGTGCATCCTCCATGGCCCCCCTGCCTTCAGCCAAAGAGAAGAAGCACATGGCTCCTCCATCATCAACGAGTGCATGGGGTTTTTCAACTACAACTCCGTCTACCACCACCGCCGCCGCCCCAACAACAACAGCAACTAAACCAGTCTCTTCATCTCACCCAAAATCAACCTCCGCCAGCGCTTTCGCTTCCCGAAAACACCAAGTGACGATGGAAGAAATCCCAGACGAATCCGAATACCCATCTCCTCCTCATCACCATCACCATCACCACCATCACCATCATCAACACTCTCTAAGCCGCTCATCCAACTCGCTCGCCTACGATTCACGCGCTATTTTAGAGCCCAAGCCGACTAAACCTTCTTCGATGTTGGATGATATTATCCAGTTTGGGAGCAAGCCAGGCACGTTTGTTCCCTCTGTCATCAACATCAACAACAACAACGAGGAGGAGGAGGGGGAGGAGGAGGAGGACTACCGTTCTTTAGTAGAGAAACACTATCCGACGGTTCCTCGCGTCGTCAACGCAAACGCCAACATTCCCGATTTCGATATCGATCCTGCCATTTTGCAAAGGGCCGCTCTGGAAATGAGACAAGGAGAAGAACGGTTCGGAGCTGCTGTTCATGTTCATGCTCATGCTCATGCTACTGGTGCTGGTTCGACGACGGGCGCTATAAAGCCAAAATCAAAAAAGAAAACGACTCGTGGTTCTTTGATTCGTCGTCGTCCTCGCGGTGGCGATGGTGAGCTCGATGATGACTTCGAAGATGAGAATCTGGACGAGGACGAGGAGGGGGACGAGGAGGAGGGTGTGAACCCTGGTTTTTGGACCCACGCGGATACGAAGAAAAGATGGGAGGAGAGTGAGGAAGATTGGGAGAGAGAACAGGGGATTTTGAATTCGCGACAAAAGCTGAAGGATCTCTTTGGTAGTGGCGGCGGTGGCGGCGGTGCTACGACTAACATCAAAAAACCCTCTGTCGACAAAATCGTGATATTAAATCCCGAGACCGACATGTCGGCTCTCAGAGGTCAAGCACTGAAAGCACTGAAAGAAAAAGAGGCAGAGGCAGAACGCGAGCGTGAAGAAAGTCAAATTCAACGCCAACACCAATACCAACGCCAGATCCAGGAGCAGCAGCAACAGAGGGAAACTCAGGAACAAGACAAGAAACCAAACGTCGTTCATCCTCCTCCTCCTCCGAAAGCAGAGAAAGAGAAAGAGAAAGAGGGTGCGTCGAAATTGACAACGACGGGAGGGAAGGGACGTGCGAAGAAAGGAAAAGGGAGAAAGTGATGTATGAGGGGCTTGGTTTTCTTGTTTTCTTGCTTTTTCTTCATCTTGTTCTTGTTGGGGTGTGTTGTTGGAGTTTTGGGATTCGTGCTTTCCATGCTCTCGATTCTTCTTTTTTTTTCTTCTTTTTCTTTTTTCTTTTTGAAGTGCGTCGGGGCGGATCAGTCTCGTATACTTGCTTTCCCTTTTTTTCCTTTAGAGCTGCGTTTCGTATTGGGTTCTGTTTTGGTTGTTGTTTTTAATTGAGCTAGTCGCAATTTGTTGTAAGATGTTAGATGCTTTTCTCTCTTATGCTCTTATGTGATCTATATGACTTATGAATATATGCTATTATGTTGCTCTTTCTATGATGAATGAATAAATCAGATGCCAGTGCTCCTTAGGTGAGCCCACAACAATTGCTCGCTCCTACTATGAGTTTCAACAAATACGTTTATGATCACAATGGACGGCCCATAAAAATCTCCTTCCCCCTCCCTCTTTTTGAGAAAACCCCCACCCAGAGATGAGGTTCCTTTTTTTTATTATTATGAAATTCATTTTTTTACTTTGCAAGTGCAGTGATGAAATCTGAGGCATAAGCCAGATCATGTTTCTCCTCTTTTTTTTTGGATTCAGCATTTCTATTCCGCAACAAGCAAGCTAGTACCAAGACGCAGAGGGCCAGGAATATGGCCCTTTGACTGGGGTGTGTCTACAGGAGGGCCTAGTGCCAGGGAAGTATGGTGTGTGCGGAGTTTAATGGTAGATAGGTGGGGTAGTAATATGATCGAAGGTGTTGTCATTGCAGTAGTCAGGATAATTAATATCAGTTTAGTCGTCTTGGGCTTGGTGGTATTATCGAGTGCTCGTCCTCGAGTCTCTCTTCAGAGAATGCTTCCAGTGGTATGTCATTGATGACGTTTCTCCTCGATGAACAACCCTCCATATGAATCACCAAAACAAAATACTCGAGTCCCAGCCTCTCTCATATCATTGGGGAAAAAAAACCCTAGTCGAGGCGAAAACTGAGGATGAGCTGGAAATAAAAACAGAAGGGAGATCTTGTTTCAAATTAATTTTCTTTTTGCAATCGAGGATATTGTTCCTGCAGCCCCGCAAGTTGGTGTGTTTTGTCATGACTCGTTCAGGCCCTCTTATTTGATCATTAGAAGTGATGTGGCGGGATTGGCCCAGCTCATCTTCGGAGCCCACTGAGAAGAAAAGTCCTCTGAACAGGCTATCGCTCCTAATAGAAACAGGCCATTCTGACACATATACACACAGTATTTGTCGATTCACCTCGAAGAGATCTGTTGTTCGAGGATGACTCCGTTATTAGAAATCAACGCCAGCACAAAGTAATCTGCAAGGCCTTGTGTAGCGTTAGTCGCGGTGACAAAAATATCACGCCGATTGAATAGCTCATAGAAAGTAAGGAGGTCACTGGTAATGAAACTAATAACACACGCCGACTCTGTCGGCAACTTCGCGAATCAGAGAGTAAAATTTCCCAGTCCTAGATAAAAAAGGGAGAAGCTCCCGTAGATAATAAGGCGCTGTCTGAGAAGCGAGGTTAGTTTTTTAATCATCCATGCTTGTGTCCATATTAAATGAATAGCCAAATTAAATTGAAGTTTCCTTTCGATGCTCGGGCAGCCCACAGAGGTCCAGCTATTAGCGAACAATAGTGGTACACATCAGCAGATGGCTGGATCACAAAGTTGCCACGGTTTGAATGCCACGAAAAAAAGCGCTACAAACGCCACACAAACTCGCAATGCCATGTCGGTATCAATCAACGGTCTGGTGGAAATAAATTGTTAATCATCGTCCCACAAAAGGACCGGGCAATCAGGCAAGCCATAACGATTGAGTACGACTTATTTGACACTGGATTCCTGTGGAGTATTGATTTGGAATATAATACTACGTACGCTGGGAGTGCCCTCTAAACTTTAGGAAAAATCCGTTCACTTCCATAGTCACAAGTCCTCTCGGGTTCCTGATGCGCTGGGCAGTCACCATTTCGAAGCACACGACAGGCATTGCGCACCACGGAGATAATAATGTCTCGATCATGATCATGATATCGCCATGCCCCTTTGCTAAGCAACTCTTAATCTGTTTCAGCTAAAAGCTCAGGGATTTAATCCACTGCAAGTTAGCCTGGCTAAATTAAACGAGGTGAATACTCCAGGTACATAGATTCCATGATGGCGCCTCTTTGAGCTACTGTCCTCAAAGAGACTGACACAATAACCCAGCAGCCCCACAAAGCGTTCGTGTACAAGATTATACCTTCTGGTCAAGGCCGATCATCCCGAAGAGTGGTCACGTAATTCGGGGTTCGGAGTAGAGAGTGATGCTGCGCAAGTCTTCCTCGACAGAAGCCATGGGCGCGGTTCTTTCCCAAAAATCAAATGAAGGCCTCCATAAACTGGTGCTAGCCACTACTATGGTAGAGGGGACTAAAATGATTTGCCAGCATTCGGCACTTGCCAAGAACCATGCAAGCACATAGGCTATTGGACAATTAAGTGTCGAAACAACGTCATCTCCATTGTAGCATCGACCAACGCAATTGCAATCAACAATGAAGGCAACCCCAGCTGAACATATGACTCCGAGAAAATGGCGGATAGACTAAGAATCTATGAGATCGTGATGATGGGCCACACTGCAAAAACTGTAATCACGCACCTTTGCCGCCAGAACCAAACTCTTCGTAAACTTTACTAGTGGTCCTCGCTGTCTTACGAAGACCTCAAACACCCTCTTGTGCCATCCTACTGTTTAATGTCTGTGTTCGAGTCTCAGTCTCATTCTGGGTGACATCCTTTGAACTTGGTGAATCTGAAGGTGATGGCAGACCCAAGATCGACATTCTCCTTGGTGGATGTGAACTGATGGTCCCATTATCAACTCTTGCTTCTTGTGGTTGCTCAGTCAGTTCGGCACGAGGGCCAACTGGCTCTACAGCTGTACCCGTCACAAAGGCAGACCGTGCCAAGGGGACGAGAGAGGCTTGGTCGGTGTGTTTTGGAGATTCCTTCAACGGGTCGAGCTAAAATAAAAATGGTATTGTTAATTGGCTAAATCAGGCATACAAAACAAAACTACCTTGCCCTCCTTGAAAGCATTGGAAATACGCTCGCATGATGGTCTTGTATTAGGACTTTTATTCAACAAACCTTCAAGTAGTATGAGGAAATTTCGGGATATCCTGCGAGCCTCGAATGTGAGGACAAAATCAGTGTTTGCTTTAAACCTTGACCACCATAAGATTTGTGTTCAAACCCGACATAAATCACGTGCCCAGGATAATTTAACACCTCTTGTTCCAAGAGCCGTAACTTCTCCGCTTCGCCAAGTCTGCTTTTCCTCTCCGGATGCTGGTTACTGCTCAAATTCTCATCCTTGTCGCCATCAGCGGCATAACTAGAGGAATTAATATGCAATTAGCGAGAGAGTAAAGAACAGAAAACACACCGATACGGCAGTTTGAAAAATAGAAGTTTATGAAGGATCATGCCAAGAGACCACATATCAGACTTGGAATTGACATCATGCAAAACACCATTAGGCGATGGAACGGATTCAGGCGAGGAATATTCCAGCCTGGACACCAATTCAGCAAGCTGATTACTCTGATTACCACACACGTACGTCCCAGTATTTCCAGATCGAACTGGGCTATTCCCGATCATTTCGCGTGAAGTGCCGAAGTCTGAGAGCATAGCTCTGGGACTGGATGAAAGCTTAAAGGTCGGTGTGAATGCTAAATGGGATACGCACATAAGTTTGCCTTCATCCCAAGTTAAGAGCACGTTCCCTGGCTTCAGATCCAGATGTAGTATAGAACGATCATGCTGCAGAAAGTGAGTATAGACAAGAAAATTTTTGTTCTCTTGCTTACGAGAAAGTAAAGACCTTCGACTACATCACGGAACAAGCTCTTTACTTCATCCGCACTCAATAGATGGACTGCCTTCAGAGACCGTGATCTTCTCCCTAGTATCCTTCCATCCGCGACAAGGGTCTCGTGTCGCATACGCTCTTGCTCCGCTGGAGTAGCTCTCTGATACGCTCGGAATGCTCTAATACGGGCAGAGCGAGAATGTAGATCCGGAGTTGGCGACAGAACATCATTGGGTGGATTATGGGATTTTAAAACCTCCGTGGACGTGTCGGAGTTTGGGGACGAATAAAAGGCACCGAAGGGGTTAATATGTACATGAGGCGATCCGCGACCTAAACGGATATCAATAAAGTCGTCCAAACTACCTCCCTCCGCCCACTGCATTAATACATGGAGAGTCGGTACCCGTGGTCCGAAGGAAGAAAACTGGCAGGTTTCAAGCCACGCATGACTGGATCGGGTAAATCAAAACGAATTTCAGGGCAAGGCAAAGCACAAACTGGTATGTGATGATATTCGGATGATGCAATCTCTCAAGCAGACGCACTTCTCGAAGAATGGCGAGTAAATAAGAATGGGACTCTCCGACTGCGATCTTTTTGACTGCAAAATGACCTAGACATGCCAGTGAATAGAGGGACCAGTGCAAAACTCAAGGGCGAACCGAGTTTATTTCCGTCTAGCACATGCTGTGTATCAATGTCTTTAGCATGAACTGCTGAGTCCAATAGCTTGTCGGTCAACCACACTGTGCCGACCAGCCCTCTCACAAGCCCATGAGCTCAATGAATTGGGCTCACCTGACACAGATACACCGACCCATTAGCTCCCATACCGAGCTTGTAGTCCTCCTGAAAAAAACGTTTGAAGTAGCCTTCTGCCAGAGTGTTGGGGGGAAATGCTCTGGAAGTTCCTCCGCTTTGAGAATCCGCAGGCCCATTATCCTCGTGAGCAGTGAGTGATGGCGGAACAGAAGTATTCTCATTCGCAGCGGCCAACAAGTGAAAGTAATCAGGTTTGCGGGTATGATGCATAGGATCAACTACGTCGAAATCACTGTCTTCTGTGAAATGCTCAAATCCCTCAGGTAGAGCACGTCTGCAATATGGACAAGCGTTGTTTCGCACAGTGAGATCATGGCTACTTGAAAAACGACTAATCGAAAGAGCATGGCTTTTGGGATTATAGAGAACAACCTGGTTCGACGAGTGCAAGATAGGTTGCCAATCTTGTCCCTCGGAGGGAGAATGCAGAGAGACCATTCCTCCTGGAAGAGAAGAGAGGAGGTTGTCATCAGACGTGGACATTGTAACTACTGTCTGTTGGTGATGCCTGGAAAGAACGTAAGGTCTAACACTCATTCCATGATAGCAAAATACGGTTACTTTTTGAGATATTTTCAGGAACAGAGAGAATGTGTATTTCATCGACTGGCAGCGTCGACGTCAATCAATAGGAAATTAGCATGGTAAACCTCAGGACATGTCATGAACTACAGGGGCACTCGTCACGAAACACGTGAAGGCTCGTGAAGACTCCCACACTAACAGAAAATGAACCCAAGGTGTAATCCTACGCGTGGAATCAAATATTCAGATTAGAACAAGTGAAATTCTTTTTCATCAACACTCAAAAAGGACATTAAAATAATGAGTTCTTCAATCTTGAGTCACGTCGGGTCCTAATGTTGAAAAATCAAAAGTCCGTTTCTTTCTCTTTTATTTTGGTGGAGGGGATTGTACGCCGAAACATGTCTGGAAAACACATCGCGTAAATTCTCGTCTTCCCTTTTCTTCACCTTGAAATGAGTAGAATTTTGTTTTATCAACATTAACGAGGCCAACCAGTAGAAAGAGGTATTCAATCTCGGACTAAGAAATCGGAAAAGACTGGAAGTAGCCAATACATACCATCATCAAACTGACAGTGCCCCACTTGCGCCACGAGAATGTGACTTACATTCGTAGAGTGTCCAAGAAGTGTGGATACCGGTGACAAGTAGGTAATAATGCTGTACCAGGTTGTCCTGCCAACTGAATGGACTTAAAATCATCGCCGACTAATGCAGCACATATATGATAATATACAACATCATTAGCCATCGGAACCTAGTAGCCACTGCCCACACCGTAATCAGGGGGAGCCGACTATGAGGAAGTCTCAAATTCAGACTGGAAAATGAACCTGTCATCATAATCTATCAATTTCCTTCCACTCACACAGACCAAGCGATAATTGAACTCCTTTCGAAACACTGTGCTGCCTCGAGGTAGGGAACTAGGAACTCCCTCGTCGACATACATTCTTGTTTCCATGAGAGCTCAATAGAATTCTACACTAATGTGAGATGATTTAGAACTCAGAGTGGGTTCAACACATGGACCGACCCCTCATCAGCGAATGACATGCCTTTAAAGAGGAAAGCCGGGCGTTCTCACACCTCGCGCCTCTGACTGGATGGCTGGCTTCTTGATCACAGAAAAGGGTAGGGATCTAAACGCCGGCGACGGGCAGATCGTGCCCAAGTGGCGTCAGGCTTGACTTCTGAGGCAATTTAGGGCGTCCTGTGCCTCAATAGCAAATTTTAAACTTTTCCGTGTCGAACAAACCCCGAATATCCATCAGCTCTTACATCTTATTCGCCAGCGAACCGTCGAATCCAGGAATTTAAGAAAGGGTTGTATAGACTGTCTGCTCTGCGAATCTAATCCGAGAAATATCACCAGTATGTATATAAATTAACCAATTGTAACAGCGCCGAGGCTCCTGAGGGCTGCTGATTCGGCCGACTTGGGTGATGTCTAAGCTCGTAGTAGGCGATAATGGCGGTGTGCCAAAGAACATGTAGAGCGGTGGGATAGGCTCTCAACGCAGATGCGTAACTCACTGAGGGCGGGACTTTAAGCGTAGATTTTTACCTAACAGCAACGGTCGGTGTCAACATTTGAATTGATGCCCGTATTCTGAGCATCTTCTAGGCGCTCGAAAGTGGTCGGCACGTCATCACGAAGCACGTGCTGATGTATCCGCAGAGAACACGGCTAGAAGAACAGCCAATTATGGTAAGTCCGTGCTCGAGGCATTTCGGGATGTCGATAAATGTTGATAATGGAGCCGCAATGAGCATGAAATGGCGCGTTCCGGGGGATGTTCGTGAGTTACTCCTCGGATGAAAATCACATCTTGAATGATGTAAATGGCTCGACACATGCGTACAAATCGCCAGTCTAATCAAGCTTTTCGGTGAAAATGAAAGGTCTTGGGAGCCAAGGTAGATGGATGAACGGCCGTAATATTGAGAAGCCAGCGAATGGATATGATTGTGGAGAGAAACCCATCGAATAAGTCGGGTCATTAGGTGCTTCCAATCAACAACACACAGTTCATATCGAGGACTTAAACAAGCGCCACTAAGCGAGGCAGAGTAATTATAAAATCGCACACCAGACTAGAACCAACATATTCAGAGTTTTTGGATACAGCTTGTGTTGATGGGCGCAGGAGTGTCTGGCACAGAGGGGTTAGTCGTGGAGAAGATGCGCAAAGGTTAAAAAAAGCAGTATAACAATCCCCATGGCATTCTGAGAGTTCTTTGCGTCTCACGCTGCTTCAACTCAAAACTACACCAAGCGAAGATTGTGCGTAGAATGCTCAAGAACAGCGGAAAATTGGCCTGAACAGGAAAATCTTGGAACCAGACAAGCGGCATTCGCAACATGGAAGGATAGTGCAGTTGTTTGGCTGAAAGAACGAGATCGCCATGGTTCTCTGTTGAAGTAAGTTAGAAGCACCTGTAATGGTCAGTCAGTCCGAGGAACAGCTTTCCTCCACGTGATGATAGAACGAGATATTTCGAAACCTGGTAAAAGTTTACAAGACAATCGGATACCAACTTATAGATTGAGCCAGGTAAGAACTTGAGCTTCATAGAGACCGCCCTATTCATGCGCGACTGATGTTCCAGAAAGTGAGGTTGTTAAGGTAATCACGCGCCCCTTCCGGAAACGGCGACCCGTCGAGATGCCGATGGAAAGGATGTAATCTCTCTTGTGATTTCTCCACTTGTGATTTCTCAACATCAATCAGAAAATGTTTGCTTTAGGCACACGGCTTAGCAAAGGCAACAAGTATCCGATTCCTACGTACTTGTAGTCTCAACTTTTTTTTATCCGCACTGATCGAATCAGCAGCAAAATATGTCGACACAACTTTCACCCTAGTGAAACACTGCTTGATAGTAGTAGTTGTTTCTGATATATGATAATCTTCCCTTTGGCAAAAAGTGTTCAGAATCAGGTGTTCCCGAATAATTGTGGAAAACCTTTATCGGTTCAGCTGCGTATCACGTCTCGAACCCGACTTCCTTTGAGGTCTAAAGCCGGTCTGTGTGAGCTTATGCCCGTCATCGACACGAATCAGTTGCCTAGTTGGAATTACAGAGGTTTTTTGTTCATCTATCTCCCGGGAAAGAAGCTAAAGAAGCCCCCAATCATTTTTTATGAATTTTCTAATTGGTCCACCTCACTCGCGTTACTCAACACAGCTCTTCTCATGAACAGTCGCATAATACCACTACCGGTTCAGGTTTCTACTCTCAAACCCTCCCCGCACTTGATAATTATGCATCCCCTGAAGCGATCCCCCTGATATATAATCGGACAGCATGAGAATTCGACCATATGAATTGTTTCAGGGTTACGAATATATATGCAAGGAAACCTTCTGATCGGTTATCGTAATATATCATAGGTGATGCCGAAAGTAGTGATTTGTCCTGCCTCATCCGATTGTGGCCCCGTTTAGGAAGAATCAGACTGCCCTCTTCAAATTTTCTTTCACACATCCGAAAATACTCGCGCTAATTAAGCTGGGCAAGGGGCACAGGCTTATACAAAAGGATTCACTCTGATTAATATCTGTCAGAAATAGAACTCTGTCGAAGCGAATCTTGAAGCTTAGTTCAACGCCATACGCGACCCCTCTGAACAAATAGTCTTGGGAGAAAACCATTCCTTTGAAATTAATTTCAAGTTCGACATAATAGGTATCGACCGATGCACATGCCGTTAGTGCTCGAGTAGAGAATCTTGTAAAAAGATCTCAAGAGACAGTCTCAAATATGAACGCTGAATGTTTCGTTCCTCGACTTGACAAGTAAGGGACATCAGAGAAGCCAGCATCAAGTTTCGAGTACATCTCAAAATAAGCATGAATAGTTTGACAAAAAGCATCGACGACGCCGATTTTGTACGGTAGGTTTGACAGGGCATAACGCTATCACTCAAATTGATCACATCAATGTCATGCATCTCGTAGCCTTTCGAACTCTTTAGACGGAGGGACCTTGAGAGGAACTTGAGAGACAGAGAACTTGAAAACCCTCTCACACGTTTCAATATCCTTCAATGTCTGACTATCCCATCTTTTTTACTTACTTACAAAGTCTCACTGCGGTCCACCCCGGCCGGCTTCGAAAGAAAAAAAAACAAAGGACATATAATCAACGAAGAGAAACATAATCCACTTGCTGTGTTTGCACATCTAAACATCTTTCAAAATCACGTTCGAGAGAGATAGACCGATTGCAAAACGGGTAGCTGTGCCCGTATTGAACTTTTCTGTCCTCTTTCGAAAAGGGAACCAGACTTTTGGGAACGCTCATTCTCATTGACACACAGATTAGGCAATGATGAGTTCCTTCTGTTCGCTTGGAGCGAAGAGGAAAAAAAAACCAATTGCACTGCAATCCTGTGACCGTGTTTCTTCGGCGAGACCGGCTTGGCACTTGGCTTGTCAATATCAGTCATGCGCAGCAAAATCTTTGGCTGTGATCAACGGTGCCATCACTGAGACAAAACACTGCTTTGTTTCCCCACAGTCAGACCCCCACAGTCAGACCCCCACACTTGTTCCGTTTCTATTCTATCCTCGCTGATCAGAAAATGTTGTCAAGGCTTCGGTACCGCACTGGAACTGTCTTGCACTCGGATGCCCCTAATGTACTCAGTCAACTGAGACCACCTACCGAGCCCAAATTAAAGACCTAATTAGCGAGCACGACAAACTTCAATCTTGTCTCTGATCAATGTTTGATAGATGGCAAATCTGGCACGTTGGAGAGTGCGCGTTGTAGGATGTACAATTATTGTTCGTTCTTTCCTCATGGCATTAGGGCATTAGAGATAGCATATCTTCTCCCGTCTCTTACCAAACAGCGCTATATCTTAGTGCAGTCTTTCACGACCTTATCGACATATAGGATCAACCTAATTAGTCTCTGATCATTATTTATTTCTTCTCTCACAGTCACGTGAGCGGCATATCTTTTCCACAATAAGTTAACATACGGAGATGCAGGTCCAGATCCGACGCCAAAGGGATTTCAAATTGCTAATGAGAAAAGATCTCTAGTGGCATATATTCCTTGGACACCCTATCTGGCTCAGTGGAGCTACAAAGTCATAAGTCATTAGATTAGATTATCGAGTCACGTTGATTCTAGAAGAGCGACATGAATCTTTTCACACCGAGAGAATTACCCCTTGATGGTATCCAGCAGATTGGCTCTGTGAGAGTGTTTTGCTGAAACGAATGTTTGGTAATTAAAATGAATTTTGTATATATGGAAATGCAGTGGACAGTGCATTATAGGGTGCAATTGAGTTGTGCTTATTCAGCTGATGAAAGAGTATAGATGGAAAGAGGCGCCACCCGATCGCGGAATGTTTTTTTTTGTAATTTACAAGCGAGTTGTCGTGTGCTCGTCGTATGCCACTTGTCTCTCATGAATAGTATACATGTATATATCTACTTCTCTCTCTTGTTCACAGAAAGGAGGTGTAAACTTGTGGTTTATAGGATTTTTCTATTGAATAAATAACTAATATCATACCGAACTCTGCATTGCGTTCTATTTTGAGAATTTCGGTCCGGGTTCAAAGTTATTCCGTTTCGTATGTTTTATTTCGGCCGTTTCACGACTCGTAACTGGTTCCATGGTCACAGAATGCAAAATTTGAACAGCAGGTATCGAAGTCGGGTAGCAGAAAGGCTGGTAAACAGAGGACCTGATGTCTGTCTGGTATCTCTGGTATCATGGAGCCTTTCATAATTTGATCCTCTCCAAAATGGTGAAAATATGCAGAGACACTACTCAAGAATTGGTTGACTGCTTATGTGTAACATGTCAGGGTAGTAAAGTAAAGTGTAAAGTCCATGCGGTTTCTAAATCATCTCAGATTGAAAACACCCCTCAATAATGTATTTGAAAGTTAGTATTGATCGTCGGCGGATAAGCAGGAATCATTCCAGTCGTTGACAGCGATTGCAAATATCCAAAATTGGGGTAGGCCCTGCTGAGTCACCTGCTCAATGCAATTGCTGCCTTTTACATACCATCGCGTTTATTTTTATTGACTTGTTTTTTTATTTCTTGGTAGCAAGTGTAGCTCCGATACAATCATATCGCTAAGAGTGAGCCTATACCGGATCATTTCATACTAGTCTATCTCATCCGACCTGAGATGCGCTTTTGAGCGGACTCGTAAGTCGGATGACTACTATCTCAAGTAATGGTTTGCGGGCCCCGCTTTTATGAAAGAAGAACAAAACAGCTCAAGGCCTCGTGCCAGAAGGTCAATGATACAATTACAATGAAGGACTAAGCTTGGAACAGTGCTATACTTGACTTGGGAAAGAGAATGGCCATGAGAAAGGCAATTTGTTCTCAACTTGAACGCTTCCTTTTCGACAATTCAACGCTGCAGCCTATTCATCAACGATTTGTCAAGTTTTTTTTTGCGGCCACCGTGGGCAAAAAAATCTCCGCGAGAGGACGGACGGCGGTCGTTAAATTTCTTTTCATTGGTTTTCAAATTGGATAAATAACCTTCTCACGATACCACATTTGGACTGATGGGTGATCGTCGATTTGGGTTGATGACATTTCTATTCTATAGTATTCTGCAAGCATGAGGCAGATGTTATTGTTGAGTGCCGCATTTGCGGGGGACCAGAATGTAAAGCTGGAGCGGTATAGAATGTTGATCTGCTGAGAGTTGAGATAAGTGCACAATAGACTAGACTTCATTTGGAATAGCCAAAGACGATGAGCTTACTTCAGCAGGACCTCGTGAGGGGATTCCCACGAAGATGAATAAACGAGATATACTTGAAATACAGGAGTGGGAAGAGAGGATTGACGGTAAGACGAGCGAGGGACACTAAGCAAGAGAGGACTAGGGCAAGGGGAGAGCGCTGAGAAGCTGGGAAGAGTGCAGTCGACAGCGAAGAGAGAGGTTTCGGGCGCAGGAGGGTGGGAATATAGGTGCCATAAGAAACTGACCGTATCGGGAAGGAGAACTGATCGATCTATGCTCATCTGGTATCTGAGATTTAGATGGTTTTCTTGGCCGTTGGCGAGAAAATATAAATGAATATGCTCTGTCTGTAGACTGCATCCCGCCTGTTTGGTAGGTGCAACTTCTCTCTTACTCACCGATTGCTCCATCATGGCTATGGCTATGGCTGTGCGCACCGAGTTGGAGTATATGAACCACCATGTGGACTCAGATGCAGAGAGCTACGTGGACGAAGACGATCTCCGGGAAGTACGACTGCACCATTGGCTCAACGACAGTGAGTCTGTAGACAGGATGGAGGATAACGGAGTGACACGCGCAGACTCGCCTCTGCTTGGATTTGACCACCTCGCATTGATGTCGGGAAGGGATGCCCAGTTGGCTGACAAGGTTTGTCGCACTCAAGTGATGCTGGCCTGACTGACGCCCTTTCCAGCCTTTGCCGGAGTTGCCGCCTTCGCTCTCCCGTCTCCGCTCGCATTCTGCCGCGTCTTCCACCGTTACCCATCATCCTATTTCAAGGCCCGCCGGAGTTGCCGCCCCGGCTGCCGTCCTTCACCGCCGCCGTCCGTCCAATAGTTCCTCATCTTCTGCCCCGTCCCGCCGTCCTTCACTGGCTCGGAGGCCATCGCTGGCGCTGTTGTCTGAGTCTATACCACTGCCGCCCCCTGTGGCCCGCGAGTCTGGTCGCCTGCACTCCATCGCATCGTCGCTCTCCATTGGTGCCAACCGCAATGCCGTCTATATCGACTCTGCGCAGGTCAGCTCCCGGCTGGATGAATGGCTTACTTCAGCTGAACGGGCCGTGCAACCAAATGTGCCCCATGCCCCGCCCCCGAACACTCCGGTGAGCCCGTATTTCAACCCGCCGGCGTCCTTGTCCCGAATTTATGTTGGAAGAAACCCGCAAGGAAAACGGAGTGACGGAGTGACAAGCTCACTTTCTGCCCGTGGACTTGCGTCTCAGCCGTCCCTTGCCTCTCTCTCCCATCATGTCCCTTCGCCCCATCCTTCTGCCTCGTCTATTGGGCTTGCTTACCAGAACATGCCGCCTCTCCGCCTCTGTCCTTCACCCCCCACTGCCTCCCGTTGGTCTCTCACCAGCTCTGTTGCAGAACACATCTCCCGGGAAAAGAAGAAAGGAAAAGGAGGTGCACGCAAGCGCCTTGCCTCGATTATTTCTCGATTCACCGGCCACAGTCCTCACAAAGAGGTTAAGCAACAGTCCGAGGTCAAGCAACAACCTGAACCTGAACTGAACCTGAATTTGCACCTGTTCCTCCTGCCTTCGCTGTTCGTGGCCGTTCCATCTCAAATGCTTCGTTCAATCCACCCCCAAAGATCAAGTCAAAGTCCAAACCCCCTTCCTTAAAATTACCGCCGTCTAGTCCTGCTCCCCGTCTCCCGTTCTCCAATCCCCTCTACCCCAATCCCACCAAGTGTTCCCTCCAAAGTTGTTTCCCCCGTTGTGCCTTCATTCACTCCTGTGTCTCCCTCCCCGGTCAAGGCCTCCTTTCCCTCTGGCTCTACCCGTTTTTCCGTTTCCACCTCTACCACTAGCACCAACACAGCAAGCCCCCTGATGCCCACTACTCCAGTTCTCAATGATTCGCTTCTCTCGTCACCCGCCCTCAAGAACGCGGTTTCCGTTCCTGTTCTTTCTCATGCCTATGAAGGCCCTGGACTCATCAGACGCGATGGCAACTTTAGAGAGCATGTTCCCTTGTCACGTTCGAAGACGTATGACGATGAGGATATCGAGGCTGATGCCAAGTATTATGCCCGGCGTGTTAATCGACGGACTGCTGAAGACGAACGCAACCTTAGATTGGGTGACATCACGGATATGCTGGATCGCGATCTCAACGGCGCCCCTCAGCCGAGTCCCCAATTGGCTCTGGGGACATCAAGCCCTCAGGGTCTCGTCAACCAATCCAGGGAACATGGCCGAATCGGTGTCGTCCACAGGGCTTGTCACAGCAGCCGAGCGTCTCCACTTCATTTCCGAGCGTCCTCAACCGTGTCCCGGTCCTCTTCTAACCAACGAAGGAGTGTTTCTGGGCCACAAGCAAGCTCACTCAATGTATCTACTCCGCCGCTTCCGATCAGGAATGGTTTCCGCAGCTTGGCGGCTCGCATGGGCATCACAAATACTCCGTCTTCGTCTCAATCACTTGCTGGTCCTGACCCCAAACGTAAACCCCTTTCAAGGCTGATGTCAAACAGCAGGCGAAAGGCGAGTAAGAGGCGGCTTGTCATTAGTGGTGTTGGTCATCAACAGGAAGAGGTTAACGCGGTGACAGAGTGGTGTGCTTCAATCGGTGAAATCAGGACTATGGTAAAATTGTCGGATAACGCGAGTGCTGCCACTCAGGACGGTCTCCCCCAAGATGTCTGGATTGTTGACTTCAAGAAGAGTAGCATCGTTGAAAGTGTCAGTGGATTTGAGTCATCTCTAGATACGACTTCTGATATTTCATATTTAGGCGGCAAGCTCACAAGGCCAAATTACGATTAAAGGAGCCGGTACTGTTCGCATCTCCTGGGAGACAGCGACTAAACCGAAGCTTGGCTTTAAGATGGGATGGATCCCCTGAGACACTCTACCCAATGTCGTCTCCTCATTTCTCCTCATGCGTTTCCTTCTCAGACCTCGGATGTGTTAATTAACAAAAGTGCATTTGGCACAAGATCGGTCATTTTTCGTACGTCGCTATCAGAAAAAGAAATCAATTTGTCGTTGCAATTCTCGCGTTCCGATTCGCATCTTATCGCATTCTCGAAATCAAGGCCCTCTATGCAATCCTATAGATCTTGTTCATTGCTCTCTGATTCGCTCTCTGTGCTCCTTCAGTGTGTTCATAATCTGTTATTCTTTCTTTATTGCTCGATGAGCCAATTACACCGACACATGGATAACTCCCATCCTCCTCCTACTTTGACCGCTTCTCGTGTACCGCGGAATTTATCTGGACTGGACTGCCTACGTTTGGATTCTGTTGTAACATCACATGTTCAAACGGCCGGGCTCTTTTTGTTTCCCCTTTCTCCATATCGTTGCCGTTCAAACGTTCTTTTCTGGTGTTGTATATGTCAACGTTCATTTGTATTATCGTCGTGGCTCCTCGATCGCCTCCACCGCTGCCACTGCTACAATCGCCCGCCCTCCTTTGATTCGCCCCCTCGAACGCTTCTTGGACCACTTTGGAAAATCGGTTCGGTTGTAGATGATATCTCTATCCTTGGTATATCGATGTGTGGATGACTTTGGATCTCTATTTTTGAGCTACATGTGACCCGTTGTATCATTCGGATTCTGCTGTATCTGTTCGGACAACTAACTTCTTCCTCCATTTTCTTCTGTCTCGCTTTTTTTGTCGATCTTTTCCCCTCTTTTTTGTGTTTTTCTGCGGTATGACGTCCTCCGCGAACTGGTTTCGTGATTTGAGAGTTATTTCTCTTTATCAATTTAACCCTCCTCCGTCCTGTGTCTTGGTGTTTCTTGTAATTCGTTTTTTTTTGATATCCTATGCTTTCCTTTCACAGTAAATAAATTGTCAATGCCGATATATAAATACATATCGAATGCTGTCTTTATGTTTTTGAGCGTTGAGCGTGAATCATGATTACTGGTGAGCAGGGAGATTAAGAAGTGATCTATAACAACCCTGTCTACTCGTTCAGTTTTGGGAGAATATGTCGTTCAATTTCTGACTTGATATGTATGTAGGTGGTTGGGATTGTGTTCGTCTTTGTAAGTAGAATACTTGCGTCTTTTTTTTTGACGCGATCACACCCGATCATAAAAGCTAAATATCTAATTGACACTATTTTTGTGTTTATCTGACTTACTCTTTCTTTTTTTCTGTTTTTGAACAGAGACGAGTTTCTTTCAGATGAACAACGTCAAATAGGCCTTCTACATGATCATTACCCAAGAGAACAGAAATTGAGGTTGTCAATTTGTGACGCTTGTCAAGCCGTAGTTTGGTTCACAATTACGGTACTGTCGGCTCGAGCTTGTCACTTTTGTATAGCACCTGTCTTCTAAAGAGTGGCATAAGAAAATAAACTAAGGGAAAGAAACACGTTACATCAAGTGTGGCTGCCAGAACAATAGAGAATGGAAGCTCGGGATCTAACGGCCTTGGTGGGATCGACTCTTGCCTAGACTATTCATTAAGCAGGTTCTCTCTCTTCGCACTTTCTCGAAACATCAGACATCCAGAAAAAGATGTTTTGAAGA
The DNA here is from genome assembly GCA_019327925.1 of Leucocoprinus sp. KB1807203. Classification (NCBI taxonomy): domain Eukaryota; kingdom Fungi; phylum Basidiomycota; class Agaricomycetes; order Agaricales; family Agaricaceae; genus Leucocoprinus; species Leucocoprinus sp. KB1807203. Next base: position 59,053 of record JAHTMQ010000045.1, on the reverse strand, counting down.
AGGGAAGAGAAAAAAAGGACACTGAGAACAATTTATAGATCGAATCAGACTCGATACAATGAACACACAATGTTGTGTGACGTAGTGGCGTTAAGCGGGTACCCAGGAGGTGGCGGCTAGAACCTGATTTCAAAAAACTACTCCTTTTGTACACCAAAGTCCTAAAAAGAATATCAGAGCATATAGGCAGGGATCTGACCCTTTTTTTAGGTCAAACAAAAAATGCGTTGAGAAGGTCAGAACAAGTTTGGGCGTGGAAACTCCCCCCTCCCCCCCTTTCAGGCGATCTTTTTTTTTGCTTTTTTTAAAAATAAAGTGTGTGCTACCGACGTGCTCCCTCGAGATCACTTTTGATAGATCTTTAGGCCATAGTCCATAATATCAAAAAACGCCACTGTCAGACCTAATGCCCGGACCCAGATCTGAAGAGATCTGCTCATCGGTCCGATATATGACTTTCTTCGCTTTCTCGCTTTCGGAGTGGAGAATGTGTCTGTGTGTGTGTGGATGTGTATGTTATATATATATATGAGTGTGTGAAAGAGAGGTTCTTTGGAATGGAGTGAAAGAAGAACCACAACAACATCAGCAAGAACAGCTTTACGATTCATTTTTAGTTTTCTCCTCAAGTGCTTCCCTAATCTAATTAACCAACTTGTTAAACAAACCCGATGCAGAGTTCTATCATTCCCCAGAGTATCATCAGTCTAACTTCAAGGGCGTTGAGGAACACACTGACAGAGACGTTCCTCGGATATCGGGCACACCTCGATATATACTCCAGGTATAGGTTCCCGAGTCTCCCGGAACTCAGGCGCAGTAATTTGGAGATGTCTGATGATTGCATATACCGAGATGTGTATTATTGTCCTGCGAGACAAGATAACGTCTGAGTCCCATTTATCAAAGACACAAGAACTAGATATTTCCGGTCTCACGAGGACAGGAAACCAGATCACGCGAATTAAGGGCATATTAAGGGGCTTTATGGCCGCAGCTGAGCACCAAACTTATCGCTCACCGTTACTAGTAGTCGGCTCCCTAATTGCACAGTCCATCCACACTGAAACATACGGAGCTAGTTTCGAACTTTCTAAGCACTGCAAGAGACTGATAGAACATCATGCTTCTCATGCTGACACGAACACACTCGGAGTATGCTAAATTTCAAAGTTGACCAGGTTTGAGCCTAAGAAGTGTTCACTTTACCTGATGAAGACAGCCTCCTCTGTCGCGACCGAGATCTTTCACGCTCGAGGTCAATCAACCACGAGAACCTCCTGAATCAAGATAAATATCAAGATAAATGATCAATTTGTCTCAGATAAAAATGTCGAAACATATCGCAGGATTGTCATCTTAAATCATAGATAGTCCTGAAACACTTCACCATTCTACTGGTTTTTTGGCCGCAGAAGTCCATAGAATCGACCTCTCCGTTCCTTTGCAGCAATCTTATCCTTCACTTCTTCCTCAATCTCTTCCTCTGAAAGATCTCCACCAAATGTATACCACACAACAGTTGCCATACCCAGCGCAGCAGTGAAAACACATCTAATATTAATAAGATAATCAGCACAATCTTCACCTCCATCAGAGACCGCCATAGCTTACCCAAACATTGCGCCTACCCCTCTGGCGTGCCATCCTAAATTCTGTTGGAAAGGACCTACAGTCAGGCCTGGCAGGTCAGTCGTCGACGCTAAGCCGACGGCATTTCCAGAAATAGGCCTTCCAAGCGCTTCGCAGTTGTCTTTGAGCTTCTGCGGAACTTGATTATGTTGTTGAGCGGTCAGCGGTGCTTCAATCAACTGGAAAGCCAAGCCAGCCTCCAAGTGCCATTCGATATGACCTGAATACACAGGAAGGTACGTTTTGTCATTCAAGATCTCATTACCAATGCTTGGGAGAAATCTCACAGTGGAAGAACCAGACCCCGGGTTATCTGCTACAACTCGCAAAGTAATAGAACCCATCGGGGGGATTTGGAATACATCACGACGCATTGGGTTGGCCTGTCCCTCGACAAGGGGCGGGTTAAGGGTCGGATCATCAGAAGTATAGTCTTCTGATACTCCGACAAGCATAGGCTTATGGCCGTGCAAGTGGCTGTCGTCATCGACGTAAGTCTTTAATTCGGTGCACATGAAGAGAGAGGACCTACAATGGGTGCTTTCCGGCATCAGAGTTCTTGATGACGAGATCAACAACATCCATATGATCAAGAACGAAGCTCGCAGGACCATAGGCTTGTTCTACTGTCGCATTCTCGCCGAGAGTGAGTGCAGAAAGAATAGCGGGAACCTGAGGAGAATTGTAAACGGTATAATTGAAAGTACCACGGTTAGTGCCGTCATCCATAGTGTCGAAAATGACAACAAGCTCGATTGTTTTTGTTGGCCTTGGTGCTGCGATCTGTTCAATAGGGACCAAAGAAATATCTTCAACAAGTTGATACTCGTCCACCGTGCCCAAATCGGTGGCGTCTGCAGAGGAACTGTATGTAATAGAGGAGGTCACGTCTAATAAATCAAGACCGTTACATGGATTTTGTGTACACAAACGAGAACGGACTTACTGGGGTTCAAAGCGTCAGGTACTGTATCGAACATGTCAACGTCCATGTTTGCATGGATGACCCAGTTGCTCGAGGTGTCATTGCGAGCGGTGACAAGAATGGAATAACGTTGGGCGACAGCAATACCGATGGTACCAGCAGTAGACTCTTCGACATCGGTCTGAGAGGACCACGTAATCAGTCAATGGTATTTCGTACAAACGTGAAGGGGCTTACACCGTCGACTTCGATGATCCGCATCTCGTGGCCATCAATCCAAAAGAAGAAAGCTGCAAACGCGGATGTATTGATCACTCTTAGACGATATGTTTTGCCTGGCTGGAATGGCAGCGTGGCATTTTCATTGAATCCAACTGCAGAAGTGACTGGAGAAGGGGATGAGCCGGAAATGGGACCAAGATAGCTTGCATTCTGTGCGAAGTATATGATAGCGGAGTCTGTCATTATACATTTCTCTGTAAGACAGGATCAGGCTTGTCAGAGGTTTCAAAACTTGCCGGGAACGGGCTCAGCACCGCCAGGGTTGGCGATGCTGATGAATTGTTTTATGAGATCAGCATGTTGATCATGATACCAGTCACCAAGGATGACAGTGAACTCTTCATCATACGAATGGACTTCAGTTGGAGGGTGCAACACCAGAGGTGCTCTCAATCCGTCGACATATTGACCCTACAAATAAAATCAATACTTTGAAAAGAGGAATTATTGGAAAAGTCTCACTGATGCATGAGCGTGGACCCAGTAGGTACCCCACTGACCCGATGAGTTGATGGGAACTACGTAGTCAAAGTCACCACCGGGAGGAATTCCACTGTCAAAGGAAGACCATGGTGAGGGCACGGGACCAGTCAACAAAGTGAACCAACCATTCAGAGACACCCTGTGCACCATCGAAATACGAGGTACTGTTGAAAAACATTCCATGGTGATGCAGAGTGGTTGGTTGGTCCAAGGAATTATGGACATGAAGCAGAAGAGAGTCAGTCGTGTTGACATCCAATGGGGGAGGGCTTTGGGATGGAGTGAGTGAGGTCCTTTGACAAGGATAAAGGATACTCACGGCCAAGTGCCATTGACGCCAATTACACGGCGCTCAAAGAGGCCATCAGGGTTGGCATTCTCGACGTAGGTCAAATCCCACCAGGCTTCCTGGATACCTCCGAAAACGGGAGAAGCGAGGCATAGCAGAAAAAGAAGGGAGGGGGGGAGAAAGGACCAGGGAGACATGATGGCAGAGAGGCAGGGGTTTGTCCTGTCAACCGATTCTTGGTCGGCTGTCTTTTATGCAACAGCCATTCTTGCGCCCGAAATTCCCTAGTCTGAGGTCGGAAGATTGAGGCGTGCAAAAATAGGAAAAACTGATTTGGGGTGTTTGATTATCAGATAAAGGCACGTCGTACGACAGGTGTGGGTAACGCTGATAACATAATTTGAAAAATCGTGAGATTAAGTCGGACATCGGATGGATTTTATAATGCATTTCTACCAGTTTCTGCATCTTCTCTTCGTTGCATCATCCCAATTTGGCAAATCCACGTGCTCAGTCTTCCGATAGCATCTTATCAGATACCGTCCATCGTGGAATCTGATAACGCCGTGGCGCCTTATCAGATTAGAACCCTCTTTTTAGTGGGAAACCCAGGCAAAAATAGCTTAGCCAGTCCAGAATCATTTTCGGCTTCGGGTTGGGCAGGAATGAGGTTACTTTAAAATGCACCCCTTGGTCGTCTGACGGCATCTCGCGTTGCCTTAGAACCATGGGCAAGAGTCTCTTCTCTGTCCCTATCTTCTTCATCGTTTTCAGAGAAACTCTTGAGGCTGCGATCATTGTTTCCGTCCTTCTTGGCCTCGTAGAACAACTCGTCTTCAATGAATCTCTTTCTCCACCCTCCCGGAGCTCTGACAGAGATAGTAAAAGTGGCTCACCCTCTCAATCCCATCCAGGATCTGGTCTCGTCGAGGATGATACCATCCAACGCCGAAGACTCCTGAGAACGATGCGCATCAAGGTAAGGTATCCATCTGCATCCATGCTTGAATATACTCACCGCATCGCAGATATTCATTGGTTCCGCTATCGGGCTTCTCATTGCTTTGTCTATTGGCGCTGCGTAAGTCCCTCCTCGGCTATTTTATCTTTGATTGGCTGTTGCTCAGGCTTGCATTAGGTTCATCGCTGTCTGGTTCACCAAAGCGAGTGACCTTTGGCAAAAGTCGGAAGAGCTATGGGAAGGTGACTTGGTTTTCATGGCACCATTCCATGCCTTCATCTAAATTGAAATCATGAAAGGTATCTTCAACTTGATCGCCTCTCTCATGATCTTTGCCATGGGCGTCTCTGTCTTAAAAATGGACAGAGGTTAGTCTTCCTTCGATATACAATTTAATGCTGCTGACTCGCCTTTCAGCTAAAGTCAAGTGGAAAGTCAAGCTCTCCAAAGCCTTCAGTGACGGCAGTAAGTCCTCCCTTTCCCTGTCCCACCGACGGGGAACTAACGGATGGATAGACGTGGACAAGGAGACCAAAACAGGTCAATGGGTCCTTCTCTTCCTGCCTCTGATCACTGTCATGCGCGAAGGTATGCCGGAGAAACCTCTGCTTCTTCTCTCTATATCTACCAACTTTTTTCTAGGTCTGGAAGCCGTCGTGTTCGTTGGAGGAGTATCTCTCGGCCAACCCGCAACAGCAATTCCGATCGCCACCGTCGTCGGTATCATCTGCGGCCTCGTCTGCGGATTCCTCATCTACGAATTCGCCAGTAGAACAGGCAAGTTTCTGACACCCATACCTTTTCCCTCAAGCCAAACTCAACAACAACAATTCTCACACAGCACTCACTGTCTTCCTCATCGTAATGACAAACCTTCTACTCCTCATCGGAGCAGGTCTTTTCAGCAAAGCGTCGGTAACTTCCAAAGGCACGCATTCTCAGTACTCCTCGGTGTAGATATCGACGATGCTGGAGGAACTGGACCAGGTTCCTATGACATTCGGGGTAACGTCTGGCACCTCGATTGTTGTGATTCGTCAGATAGAACTGGTCAAGGTTGGACAATATTTACAGCTATCTTTGGTTGGAACAACGACGCTTCACGTACGTAATCGATTTCCCAAACGCACTAATAAATCAACATGGATCTTTTTTTTTCTTATCCATCCAGTGGGAACCGTTTTATCTTATGTCTTCTACTGGATCGCCGTCATCGGGACTTTGGTCTATCTCAAATTCTCAGAGGTGAGCTTCCTTTTTCTCAGGCAAAAAGAGAACATCTTTTTGAGTGTTCATTCTTTCCATCATCAAAAAAGGGTCGCACCTCCTTGGCCGGTATACAATCAGCCGCAGCCAAAAAGAGGAACGATAGAAGAGCTCAAAAAGCCATTGAACAAAACAAGGAGAAGGATGAATATGAAAACGACGGTATTAACGCCTTATCGAGGTGAAGTTGATGAGTTGATGATCACGATTTTGTTTTTTCATTCACATTTCTCAAAATATACGAGATGATCTGATTTCGCAAACATACGTATATGTATATATATATACATTCTTTGACTTGACAATAAGAAAGTGTCTTCTGATCGCAATCAATAAAAGGAAATGTCTAAGGCTACACGACCCTAAATTTAATCATTCAGATGATCAACTTGTACGATACAGCATTATCATGTCGCAAGGTCAAGGCGGAACAAACAGTACAAAAGTGTTGGTGTCGAGCAGAAAGGACAACGCGAAGTTTTAATCACTGCATCCACGATACACCTATCACACAATCATCACAGTCAATTCAATTAAATATAGAGAGAGAGAAATACAAATCCCACACTCACCGATTACAGAACACATGTCCACACATCGTCGCCGTTATATCATCCGGCATCTCTCTCCGACACACCCGGCATTGGAGACAAGATAAAGATAAACTCGACAACGAACCACTACTACCACCACTATCACCACTACCACCACCACCACTTATATCACCAATTCCATCAGACGCAGAAGTCGAAGCTATGGAGATGTCAGACGACACGCCCAGCAATGGAACAGTTATCCCTTCTTCTTTTCCTCGTTGTTCTGGACCATATCCACCGTCAATTTTATCCAAGTGGCACGGAGAACCCACTGGAGGTAAATCCCCATCATGGTCAACTTTCGATCCCTCAAGAACCGGTAAGAATGTGGGTGATGGTGATGATGACAATTTTCTCGACGCTTCCAAGTCCAAGAAAAAAATATAATTAGCAAACCGTTCCCACTGCAAATAAAAAGGTTTACCTATCTCTATCTCATGGCTTAACTCGTCATTTAATTCTTGTACGGAAGTGACAAAACTTCTCGGCGAAGATGGTGCAGAATGTTTTGGACAAACATCCCAGTGCTTATTCGTCGCATCTTGATTGATAGGAGGCGCAGGGAAGCTACCGTTCTCCTGCTTAACACCAGATACATCTGTACTCGAATCACAAGGCTCTTCCATCGATTCGAATCGATTCTTCGTTGACTCCTCAACAAGAGGCTCATAAATTGATGAGGGAGAAGGAGGTAAAGACTCGGGTAGAGGATGTTGTGCTTCAGGAATATCCAAGTCTCGATCCAGATCAACAGGCGAAGGCCTGAGAGGAGATATAGCTGGGAGTATAGCAAGTCCAACTGGAGATATAACTTCAGGTGAAGTCGGACTTGGATGTTGACTAGTTGACAAATAATCGGAATGATGCCAATCTCTTTTATCCACTCAACATACCTGCTTTTGGTAAACCTGCATGTCGGAATATTCAAAGGTGATATATCAGAGCAAGCAGGTGAAGTAACTCTAGACCTGCAGCGCTGTAGGACGAGAAAAAAAAGCTAGGTCATCTCGGTGTTCTTCCCCATGAGACAAAACTAATACTTACAATCAAGTCGCGCTTCCTCTTAGTGGCAGACACTGGCGATGAACCGGGTAACATATTAGAACTTATAGATGAGATCGTGCTCAAATCTGTACTGGAATCAGATTGCGAAGACGGGGAAGTGTGATAAACGTCTGTTCCAGGTGTAACACCAAACTCCTGTAGTGGCGCGTAACGAGGTGTGGAAACGGCAGAGAGTAACGAAAGATCATCCTGTAACGGTACCTTGTAAGGACTGGTCTCCTTTACAAGAGGCTTCAGATGCAAATCCTCCTGGACCGGCGTATGGTTTTCAGTTTCAGGAGCTGCAGCTTGAACCGCGGTCAACCGCGGAGGAGAAATTCGTATCGCAGAATTCTGCCGTTCCGGAGGTGAGAAAGGAGGAGAAAGGAGAGACGCATGTCGCCGACGAAAAGTAGAGTTATAGGGAGGGTTGAAAGAATTGAAGACAGGGGAACACACTGGAGGAGCAGCCAAGGGGTTAACAAAACCTCGGCAAACAGGACTAGCAGACTGGCCATTCTGCTGTCCGTTGGAAGTCTGAAAAGCAGCAAACCGGGCGCTGCCGGGATACAGTCTAGTGTTGAATTTATAATCCATCCGATTTGAGATGAGTCGGGATTCAGAGGACATCGGGGATTCGGTTTTTGAGTCATTCGACTACAAAAAATGATTTTAGTTCAGTTAATGTTCGGAGATCGAGGCAGAGATACATTACACTAATTATCGTAGATGCTGGGCCATCGCCAAAATTGCTTGAAGGGTAGTGGCGTGGCGGGAGCCCTTGGGAACGATAGCGCTGGGAGAATGGCACCTGTCAAGATTAAGGTCTGGCTCTCCGAATAATAGGAGAAAGCTCACTAGTTGCTGCGTCGGAGCCACACCAGAAATTGTGTTAATCGCTGGCGGATTATTCCAGAGTGAAGGAGGAATCGCTGCATGAACCGGAGCATGCAAATCTGATTGCCGGCGGTTGCGTGGTACCTGAATATTCTACGAAGATAAGCAAACAAGTCAGTTAAATGCATAAGAAAACTGACCTCGCGAGAAGACCAGAGCTCGTCAGCTTGCTTTCCCGGTCTAGGAAGACCTACGGGGCTGAAAGTTGGGGCTTGAACGTTTAGCAAAGGAGAAGTTTGAAGATTCATCATTTGCGAGATATCCGGTGAATCAACTCGCACAGACGTATCGATTGCCGTCACACGCCTCAAATCCTATGATATTGATGAGATGGATAGTAGTTTGAATATTAATCAGATACGGTTTACCTTGTTGAAGATGTTGTGCTTCGGGCTGAGGGGTGGAAAACCAATTTTGTCAGATGATACCACTGCTCCATTGTGAGATGTGGATTGTATGTCTATGCCCACAGGAGGCGAGGAAATAGGTGCTATTTCTGTACTGGGTTGAAGGACAGGAAATTCCTTAAGCTGAGCAGAGGTCGGACTGGGTGATTGGAACACAATAGACGAAACAACTGAGACCGGGGAACTCTGAAGCAGATATGTCGAGGGTGCGTAGATCGGTGAACGCAGAGTCGGCGTTCCAGATTCACCCGAAACGCTGACACTCGGTGATGTCGTTGTGTTGCCGTTGACAGAGCTCGGCTCATAAGTATGTGGATACTGAACTCGAGGTGAGCACTTAATCACAAGCAATGAATATTAAGATACTTTGTGTAGCATGTCCTCACCGCGAAAACTGATGCCAGAGATCTGGCAGTTAGAATGAGCTGGAGATGTGATATAGTGTTCATTTGCGGCGGCGGCAGTCTCAAAGCGTATATTACAGGTGTTACACCAAAAGTCGTTATGGATTTCGCGAACATGCTTTAGAGAGATGGAATTCAAGTTTCGGCGATGAGTTAATCTTAGAAATCTACTCACCGTAGTCAATGAAACGGTATCGTAAAAGCCCTTACCGCAGATGGGGCAATTAGGATGGTCTGTATGCCCTCGATAGTGACCGTCTAATGCAAACTGACTGCTGTACTGCTTTCCACATCTTAGGCAGTCAAAGGATGGAGGGTGCTTAGCTGCCATGTGCTAGGGATTGTGAACCAGATAAAAAGAAGACAATGCCATAGTAGACGTACCGCATTATAGGCGAGTTCACTTGAGAACCTGCGATCGCAAGCCAGGCAGAAGGGATGTGGATTGCTGCTGGTACGAACATGCTGTAGTAAAGCCTCCTTGGTGGCAAAAGGTCTGTTGTCGCAAGTAGGACAGAGAGGCATGTATCGTCGTTCAATAACTCTTCGAGGATCGGGAGGCGACCTGAAGATGTAACGAAATGAATAGGGCTGATGACTGAAATATGATGCCGAGAGTAACAGTGCAATGATTGGACGACGAGAAAAGGGTCTGAGTGGTTCAGGGACAGATGGCAGTGACGGCTTAGAGGAAGGACACGCTAGTACTTACCGTGGATGGCGCTCTAAGCAAGTTTGGGGAGAATCTGGGCGAAGGACGCATGCCACATATAAAACCAAAAATGCGGAAGCCTCATGGAGACCCCGTGTTTGTTTCCAAAAAAGCTAAAGGAATAATTCGTTGATGCTAGCCTTGTGAACATTGTTCTTGGGTAGAACAATGTTGATTTTTTCTTGTGAACATAGAGACCGCGCCATATATCATAGCAAGCAGGGGAGATAAGAACAACATCTCAAGTCGGCCGTTACCTCATGATTGCCTCAACTCTCAAGTCGGCTGAGAAGCTGAGCTGGCCTCATGTCAAGGGTTCTTTCCCACGATAAGATTGTCTGGCTATATCACAACACTTCTGCCGTCTGATGGCAGATGACCTTTGTAGGAGCATTCAAGGCTCCCAAAGAGGTTGACGAAACTGGCCTTCTCAAGGCTTCCTCTCGAAAAAATTTGATGCTTTCCCTCAACACCTTGACTTGAGATGCTTGGAGACCTGGATCATTTGCCGTTAATTAATTGACAGAGGAACATCCGGAAGCTCTAAACCCACCGAGTACGCCGTCAATGTCAGTGCTTATTCGCGATTACCTTGAAAGTAATTTTCCAACCAAAGGGCGTGAAAGGTGTAAGAAAATCACAAATGTCGCTTCAACCGTGAGTAGCCTACGCGAGTACATGGTCAATGGTAAAAGACTGGCGACGCAGAGCCCCACCACAGTGTGGGGAAAACCCGTCTCCTAACATGGTAACTATGCTGCCTACCAGTAGTCAGAGAAGGTAGGATCCGTTATCAGCTGGTCATTAATATTCTTGATTATCAGCAGTCGAACCAAGTCTCAACCTATGTCACAAGGATATATCCAGGAATTCACATGCATAATGCAGAATTGTCTATACCACATTCATGTATGTTATTTTGTCATGTGTCCCATTATGTCGAGTGCAATATTGATACAAGAAAACAGGTATACTCGGGGGAAATTACAAGTGACAAACAGGCAAAAACACCCATCAACGTTGATTGAGTGAGACATCAAATTGACCTGTCGATATGGGGCCAAATCGCCGGCAGAGTGCTCGCTTCCAGGATTCTCTTTGGGTCCGCTGTATATCAGCTGGTGCCAAATGAATACCAGTACCTCAGTGTTTTATCACCCCGGAACACCATGTCAGAAACAGTTATTCGTGAGGTATACACTCTCCTCTCCCTCTCTCTTAGTATTCCTGACGCTCTCTTCAGGTTGCACGAAATGTGTGGATTTTCTCAAGGTTCGGCTGAATCAGCTCTTCATTGTTCAGTCGCATAACTCGAATTTTGCCATAGACCTTTTGCCAGAATTGGTCTCTTGACGTTTGGTGGAAGGTCTACTGCAATAAAGATGAAAGATGGAGGCGTCTGGCTTTTGGCTTCCACTCCGCTGGACGAAGAAACCAAGACTACACTTGACAATTTGGGGCCCGTTCGGTCAGCTTTTGTATCATGTTAACTCAAGCTGTTCGAGTGAACTGACTTTATCCACATCACAAATCTAGTTTTATCATTGGCGCCGATGCCGTACACCACCTATTTCTTGGTACTGCCTTTCTATAAATCCTATGTGCTCTCTTCTCAAAGTACTTCTGCATATAGCACAGTACAAGAAAGAGTATCCTTCTGCTAAAGTGATTGCTCCAGAGGCTGCACGTGCCCGCTTAGAGGATAAATCACTCCAGTTCGACGGGGGTTAGTGTTACGATGACAATATAACAAGTTTTTGTCTCACACTACCTACTAGCTTGGGGACGGGATCCGTCAGGAACAAAGTATGGTTTCGAAGATGATGTGAACATTGTTTCAATTCGTTAACCCATCTCAAGGATTGCTGACCGTTCATCAGATCAAAAGCTGGTGAATGGGCATCTATATTCCTAAAAACAGACATCAGTAACACATTTTGGTTCAGCTACTTCGATGGATTCAAGAATAAGGATGTCGCCTTCTTCCATGAAGAGTCCAAGAGTCTCATCGAAGCTGACCTCGTCTTCAACTTTCCTTGCACTGAGCAAGTAAGCATTTGATCCTAATCCTTGGTGATAAATTGCTGACTGAGTGCAGTATTCGAAAGCAAAACGTGGAAGCGGAAAAACATTGCTCAAGCTCAATCCTTGGTCTTATTCCCATTCTTTGATACCCGTCCGGTCCTTGACTGTTAATAAAGAGTGAGATTTTTACCCGTAGGACGTCTTCATGCGCTAATCATGCTTGACATAGAGCGATGAAACGAGATGCAAGAACAGTTGCCTCGTGGGATTTCGAGCGCATCATTCCTTGTCATGGGGTAAGTGATAGTTTCCGTCTGATTTTCGATTGAAGCCCACTCTTTTCAGGACGTTATCGAAGGAAGGGGGAAGGACGCCTGGATGAGTGCATACAAAGCTCTTTTACAAGACTAGGCCCTAGATGTGTTTTCATTTTCATTTTGGCAATGTGATTGGATTGTTCACCATTCCGATCAGATTGAGTTCTCTCTTTTCTGAAAGCAAGGTCTTGCTATCAGGACATCGTTATATTTTAGAAGTCGCATTGATGACTACAAGTCAATATGTCCGTCCTATTTGATCTCCTATGGTCGTCCTGGCCACCTTTAGGGTTCAATCACTCACATCGCCACTCGATACAACTAGTATATCAACCATTTTCAAGCACCAAAGAGCTCAAAGACAAGGCCCGCGGCAATTTTCTCTGCTTATGGACTCCTTGTCCTTTTCATCCAAAAGTACATCAAGCCCTCTATACAAGACCCATCACTTGTGAGCGTGAACCATCTGTTTGGCACGGTCAACCAGCAACAGGATTGACAGAAAATACAGATCGCACCTAAAATAGAGATTATGTGAATGAATCCATCGATTGAACCGCGGAGACCCTCAAAACCCATTTGCTATTCTCTCGTCTTTCTACAGCCATGCCTTATTCAGCCACTCTCCTCTCCTTCCTCCTCTCCCACAGTCTGATCCAGACCTTATCTACCCTACACCATCTTATTTCATACTCAATTTGCTCGATTGGTGTTTGAACCTGATCTGCGAAAAGTCCACCACCACTGTGCACGTTGAAACACGAGAATATGCAACAATCGAAGAGCTACTGATGTGCTCTGAACTTCCACACAATTCTTAACGGCAAAGGATTGCCACTCTATTGCTCTGCCTCTATCAATGAGGAAAACGATCATCAAATAAGAATTATGAAGTCATCTCAAACATGACCGGCACGTCGAAATATTGCGCCAGTAAAATGTCGAACAAAGCTTCCTTTTGGTGAGCAGTTATCAAAACGTTCATCACATACTCCGATCTATATTTATTGTACAATGAACGTGTCAGAGTCATCCTTCAGAGAAGGGGCAATGCCACATAGATATTCGGAATAAGACTATGAATAAGCAACAAATGTCCTGCCTTGATTCAGCATTGCCTAGAGAACCCAGATTGTTGTTTCTGGTCGAGCTGGTCAGCATCACCAAAGTTTGACTTGTCTGGGCGACCATGTTCATGGTCAGGGTGATGAACAACCGTCTTCGAAGTTATGGCCATCATGCTTCCTTCCTCTCCTGTAGTATCAAAGCCGCGGTTCAGCTACCGCCATTGAAAATACAAGACAGTCCATACCTTGAAGAGATTCGGTAATCTCGAGTAAATCTACGACAAGACGTTCGACCAAGTCTTCTGTTAACGTTTCACGAACTTGGGATGATCTGAGTCAAACTGATTTGCAGAGCCTCACATGGCGATACGCACCGACAACACGCAGAATCTCAACGTCCTCAGCGCCGGTCGGGGCCTGTTCCAAGGATTGAGCTTTTGTTCTTCAAGGTTTCCATGAAAGGTTCACTTACCCCGTAATTCGGAACGATCCAACCTTTCGTCTTCAACAGAACCTGATTTCTGATCAGCTTGATTTACCTAGTCTTATAGGTTTTGAATTACCTGTATCCAGCGTTGTTGAACTCTAGGATTGTTCTTCTTGAACTCGTCAGATAACCTGAAGGAGACGACCGGCAAGCCAGGCTCGTAATCCTCGGGGTTATCAGAATCCAAATTCTCATTTCCATGGCGAGTGATGGGTACATGAATGTTGCTCAAGACCTGGGAGTGACAGAGTTATGCTCTTCGATTGACGGTGAGGGGAGGATGGTCTCATACCTTGAAGTATGTGCTATCGAGTGCACGAGATAACACCCGAGCGTTACGGAGATCTTTGGCAGCAATGCGCTTGTAACCTTCGAAGCCGAGGTTCAAGAAATTGAACATTTGGGCGATGACGGGAGCAGCAGGCTTCGAGAAGTTACTGCAATGGATCAGACATGAAGATAAAAGACTGAACATAACGAGCTTCCTTACAGAGTGAATGTATATTCAGTACTGCCCAGATAGTCTGATTTTGACATGCCCGTTAGACAGATTGGAGATGTCAAGTGGGTGTCGACTTACGCAATTCAAAGACCAAATCCTTGTGAAGGAAACCTTCGTCTCGCCAAAGAATCCAGCCGAGCCCAGCATAGACGAGACCAAATTTATGTCCAGATGTGTTGATAGAGACGACTCGCTTGACATCGAAAGACCATTTGAGATGGGGGTAGGCGAAAGGAGCAATGAATCCCCCAGATGCCGCGTCAACGTGAATGGGAATATCAAGTCCAGTGCGTTCCTCAAGATTGTCCACTAAGAGGTTTCCTTAGTCAGCCGGATCAATCTAACTTGATTGAAAGAAAGCCTACATAGGTTGCTCATGAGAAGAACGTCTTCAAAGTGACCAGTATAGGTACTTCCGAGGATGACCATAACACCGATGGTATTTTCATCGACATATTCCAGCGCGTCATGGGGATTCATGACAAACCCATTTTCAGCTTTGACCGGAACCAAGCGGCACTCAACATCGAAATACCTGAGGAAAGGTCAGCTGAAAAGCTCTCGGGACAAATTGCGGTATTACCGAGCAAATTTCTCGAGAGCTACCTGAGCGTTTGCGCCGAAGACAATGTTGGGGTGGTAGTAGTCCTTTCCAGCGGCCTTGCGCGTCTCTTGCCAGCGTTTCTTCATTGCCAAACCACCCAGCAAGATAGCCTCGGACGATCCAGCAGTGGCAGTACCGAGTACCTTAGAATCTTTGGGGGCGTTCCAAAGCTTTGCAACTGAAGTAAAACTGATCAACTTTTGACCCACTGTGAAAAAAAGAGATACCCACTCATGGAGATGCAACGATTGTGGATGATACTTGCAGCGGGGTATTCCTCTAAATCAACAATATTCTTGTTGATATTCTCTAAGATCAGCTTGTCTGCATGTTCGGGCATCCATGTATGAACAAACCTAAAAAAATGATAAGTGCGATCCGAAACCCATCGGAAAAGCACTTACGATGCCAAGTTCAGGAGAGGATTTCCATCCAAAGCGGTCTCATCGTGCAAGAGTTGATAAACCGATGCAGAGTTGATACCTTGCCTTGGGATGGTATACTTGTCCAGATCATTGGTTGCTTCATCGCGGGACCACGATGTGAATGATTTGTGGGGTCCACTGCGCCTTGCTGATTGGGCATGCTTGAAGTGACGATGGCCTTTAGCCTTCTCAATGACTTGCTCAGCGTCGACTGATTAGACACTAGATCAGCAATCGATCCATGAATCGAGTTGTATGAACTCAACTGTGTCTAGAAAGAGACATGGTAAGTATGCAGATGATAGAACTTTACGCAGAGGTATTTATGCTCTTCGAGTAGGAGTGATTTCATCAGGACATGAGAACAACTATGTGCTGATATGGCAAGAGAACTGTCAGATGGACCCCAGGTAATGATGCACGTTGCCAAACTGATCAATAAACGAGGAAGATGAAGCACATTGGTCGCCAACTCCCACTCCCATCGTGAACAATCGGCTATTTTTGGTAGCATTCTAATCCCGAATCAATAAGTCCAAAGATAGATGAGGCACTGAGGGTTTTGAGGGTTTGGCCCAAGGTATGGCATAGACTCAAACATAGAAAAGCGTGTTATCATCAATACTGCTAATTCTTAACGGTGCCGAGGGTTTTGGTTATGAAGCCTAGAATGGTTGCTCGGATATAGCCTGCATTACCTCTCTTAATCCGGCTAGCTCCTTTCACATAGTATCGGGTATACAAATAGTCGATTTTACAACAATCTGCTGGTATGTATATTAAAAATTCAATAGTACTCGGCATGCCTTTCGTGATGAACGATCATCAACGATCATCGCTCACGATAGCTACCGCGTTTTTCCAGTAAGAGACCCGAATCGGAGACATTTGCGACGTCTGTAGACATGTAAAATAAACATTGACACAATAATGATATCTCAATTTCAAAATATGAAATAAGAATAGAACTAAGATGTGGTTTCGCTGGCTATCAAAACTTTGCCGGAACCGGGGCCCGCCTCTATGAATTGGTAAGAGGATATTGGCTTGGTTTTGATCATTTGTTCACCAGCCAGGTGATGCTCATCCAGGAATTGTCATTGTTGATCAACGATGTCCTACGATAATCACTCAATAATCCACTAGGATCGCCAGCACAATGAACAATCCTGGCCCATTATTACCACGCAGAGTATAATCGTTCACTAGACCGCATCTCTGATCACATTGTTGCGGTATATAAATGCAGAATTCTTCTCTGATCACAACACATGCTGTCAGCACCATGCCTAGTATGGCAAGGGTAGCTTGTTCTGCATATCTGACTATACAGAAAACGGATAAAACTGTCGGTAGAATTAGTGTAAAGCAATGGCGGCCCGGGCTAACATGAGAAGATATCGCCAAACGGATATTTTATCTGCCATGTGTTTAGTGCTAGTCCGATGGCAGTCCAGGATCCTTCGAGAGTCAGGGGTAAGTATTTATTCTTCCAATAGTGGTTGAGACGCGATATAAGGACAACATCCTGACTCTCTAACTACAGCCTTTATATGTCTACTTCCATGACTGGCGCTACTGCTCAGGGAGCTTTTGCAACGAAACCCAGCTCCAAGGATCCTTATCAATATCAAGTTGGTTTTGGCAACCGCTTTGCCAGTGAAGCTTTGTATGTGCCACTTCATGGATTGCCCGAGTTTCTGTGACAATGTGTGCAGACCAGGGGTTTCTACCTCATGCTCAAAATAATCCACAGAAGGTCAAATATGGTCTTTACAGCAAAGCGGCATGGATATTCAACTTTCGCCGACGATGAGTCATTTACGTTGTCAATATCCAGGTGACAGGTTCCCCTTTCATTTCACCTCGTAGTGAAAACTCTATGGTGTAAGCACATGTTTTGTGTATGTCCACATTCCGTGGGACTGACCTCTCTAGTTGGCTGTACCGCATCAGACCATCTGTTTCCCATCAGGGATTTACTCGCATACCAGATAATCCCGACGTGAGTGTAAATGACTTTGTAAGATTCGTTCTTACTCTATTTTCATATCAGCTAGAGTCAACCTTCTTGACGGTGAACCCGAAAGTGCATGTCAGTGCTATGCAATTGGCTTGGCATCCGTTCAAGCTCCCGTCAGACAAAGAGAAGATCAATTTCCTGGAAGGATTGAAGACAATCGCAGGAAATGGAGACACAAGTTTGCGTGAGGGGTTGGCTATTCATGTGTATCTTGCCAATACTTCTATGGACAACAAGGCGTTTTGTAATGGGGATGGAGAGATGTTGATTTGTCCTCAACAGGGCTGCTTGGATATCCAAACAGAACTCGGCAAGCAAGTGTCTCGTGTCCGCAGAAGAGGTCAGGAGTTAATGTTGACCTAATTTAGGATGATGGTCAAGCCCGGAGAAGTCTGTGTGATCCAGCGAGGGATAAAGTTTAAGGTAGAACATGTAGGGAAAGATGATGGATTGACAAGCTGATCAACGAAATTTAGGTCAACCTTCCTGATGGACCGTCACGGGGATGTCAGTGGACACCACTTTCTCCACGATTTTTTATCTGATTGTTATCATACTAAGATATTTTGGAGGTGATTGGGTCACGTTTTACTCTACCGGACCTTGGACCTCTGGGTGGAAATGGATTAGCAAATCCACGAGATTTTGAATCTCCCATTGCGTGTTTCGATATTGACCAGAACTCACAATGGGAGATCATCTACAAGTCAGGATTTCTAGGTTCCTCAATGTGTTCAGCTGCTCAGGTGTGTTTAGGGTTTCTGGGACAATTACATGGCTGCCATCAGAAACATACGCCATTTGATGTTGTAGCATGGCATGGGAAGTGAGTGCTGTTAATGCCTGTCGGATAACCAAAATTGAAGCCATTTTTAGCTATGTTCCTTACAAATATGATACAGCGAAGTTCGTATATGTCGGGAGTCTCTCTCATGACCACATAGATCCTTCTATCTTCTGCGCCTTGACTGCCCCGTCTAAACAGACCGGAATTCCTCTAGCTGACTTCTTGATCTTCGGTGAGAGGTGGGATGTCGCAAGCAACACTTTCCGCCCTCCCGTCAGTATACTTCGTGACTGCTCCTTAATTATAGTCTGACTATTCCGAAGTACTACCACCGGAACGCTGCATGTGAGTTTCTGGGATTGGTTTACGGGACATATCCTGGTCGTAGCGACGACTTCTTGCCAGGTATGTGCTCTCATAATCATAATTTTGCGTTTACAGAGTGAATTAATCCGCATCATAGGAGGTGCTAGTCTCGAAATTGGATTCTGTCCTCACGGAGGTGCGTATGATACTTTCCCTGATCCACGGCTCTGACTTCAATTTTGAAAACAGTTGACTATGATACCTGGAATGCTGCATCAAATATGGACTTAGTCCCCGAAAAGATTTCTAAGGATAGCTTGAGTGAGCTTTGCCATCAGCTTGTCTCCTCAGCGGCGGAATTGATATCACCGATACTCCTTCAGTGATCATGTTTGAGTCTAGCATGCCCTTCACTGTCACCGACTATGCCATGAATCGTTGTGGTGTCAAACATGGTATGTCTCGCCACGATGTTTTGTAGAGCTGAGTAGCTGATGAACTGCATAGAATACGAACCCAAGATGTGGGATAACTTAAGACCAAACTTCATGGATCATATCGACCAAGTCAATGCTGACCTTAAGGCTGCTAGCTTGCCACTTCTCGGTACTATGCAGGAGTGAGCTTCGTAGCATTACAACCATATTTTATGCTTTTAAGTTGTGAATTCTTTAGTTAAAGCATAAATTGATTGAATATTTGCCACTGTCTGGTTCTCTAAAGTTTTTTCTGGAAGTACATTGTATTCTTTGGTAGTGTGTGTTTGATACTAAGGCTTTTCCAGGAGTGTTTTACCAGCTGTTCCTATACCAAGTAGCTATTATATACCATCTGAAATTTCTTACTCTATTCTCTTAATGTCCTTTTGACTAAAATTCAAGTTTGGATCACTGAGAGTCCGCTGAGAATTAAGGTAAATCAGTGCCTGAGGGTATAGGGATATTGCTAGTTGGCATT
Organism: Leucocoprinus sp. KB1807203; assembly: GCA_019327925.1. Lineage (NCBI taxonomy): Eukaryota > Fungi > Basidiomycota > Agaricomycetes > Agaricales > Agaricaceae > Leucocoprinus > Leucocoprinus sp. KB1807203. The sequence goes on along the minus strand of JAHTMQ010000045.1, from coordinate 39,655 downwards.
GACAAGCAGCTGAGACCATGATGATCCTTAAAAGATATTTAGCCTCAGCCCAGTGTTTGTTAACAGCTACTATAGACACAGCTAAAGATGGTATTCTTAATCAGAAATTGTTCACAGAGAGAAGACCTTAGTGGTCACTTGAAACCTGTAATTAGGGGTTGTCTAGAGAAGTCATAATCTGAGAAAGCTTATCCATGCTTTCCAGGGTCATATAATGAGGCAATGGTCTCAGCAACAGCATTAGAGGAAGATACTTGGGTATCTTTCCCCTTCCTTTATTCAGTATGAGAACCTAAAGGAGAACCTATTCTCTCTCACTGTGCCCTGTAGCAAGGGGACCACTTGTCTTATATCCATCTCCATGTTGTCGGGGAGAAAATTAATGGGAGTCAGAGCTTCATTATCCACAGTAAATTAGATGGCAACTTGTAGTATATTAGCATGTGAGGGAGAGAAAAAGCGGAATCAGTCCGGGAATAATAATCATGAAAGATTGTCCAATAACTCTGAGGAAGGCCACTATAAGTTGAGTTTCAGTGTGCAGTTGATTCACCAGCAAAACAAATTCGTGTTGGGAACAAATACATATAAAGAAATCTATGCTAATCACATAGGGTTCTTGCTCGCTTTCTGGAAGGTCAAATGCGACTAATAAGGTTTCATTCCTCTTCCTGACTCCAAGAACCGAAGCTGAGATCGAAGTGGACATCGACTTGCCATTCTCGCTCACTGTAAACGTCATACAAGCAATGCCACCAGCTCTGGTAAGTGGTGGCTTTCTAGCCTCTTCCTACAGGATCCTCATGCATAATGGGTGAGCTCCAGAGGATCAGCAGATATGAGGAATCACACTCTTCTCGTCGAACAGCCAGGTAAAGCTCCTGATCTACTTCAAATGGAATGGCTGACATCATTGATGACACAGAAAACTTGATTCAACGACATCCAAAGACTCTCTGCTCAGAGCGGAAAGATATCGCAAGGCAGAATTTCTCCTAGCTCAGTCTTTGCTTGACTGCGAGGACGAACTTTCTCCTCAGGAACTTCAACTACGGACGCTGAAGCAAACGATGCACATGCTGGTTCAGTTGGCGATGGAAACTAACCAGCAGGTGAACGAGCTTGTGTCTACCATTTCTGAACATACTCGGGTTGCCGATCTTGATCGGGCGTCGTATCAGACACTACTGTCTCAACGCTGGAAACTGCAACGCGAGCAAGATTCGATATCACAGAAAATGAAGGTTGTACAACGGACTATAACTTCCCTGGCATTTGTGCCTTCTGGTGCAGGAGGATCAGATGCAAAAGAGGTCCAGATGTCACACCCAGAGGATAGGGCTTACACCAACCTCGTGTCCTTTCTATGCTGTCCTCAACGTGTAGTGCCCCTTCATCGCCGTTTCCACTCTCGCTTGTTCGAGTCCCGCCCCAGACCTTTTCATCTCGGCACATCGACTGCTATACCATCGATCATACCATCGATCATCATGCCCTCGCCCCAGCTCACAACAGCAGATACGGGTAGTGACACGAGTCTTGACTTGTTTGTTCAAACTCCCGTTGTGACTGATTCACTTAACAAGCAACAAACTCAGTTCATGATTAGTGATGAAGAGGCCGGTACAGCAACCATTCTCGCCCGAATGCTCCCCAATCTCACTCCCCCCGATCCTTCTGACGTCAAGATCAAGCTGCCTGACTATGTTCACGAGCTACTGGCCAACTTTGATGTATATCATCACGACCTAACACCGTCTGGTGCAACCTTGAGGTTCAAACCGAATGAAACTCAGAAAATTAAAGCACGTAAACACCGGTTCTGGTCTTTTAGAAGAGCATCCAAAGACCAAGTGCCGAGGAATGCTACCTCACGACCAGTGCTTCCCTCTAAATCTTCATTCAGAAGGTTGAGCCAACTCATGTTGACTCTGGAGACGTCGACTCCGCGAAAGGCAAATGCAAAGAGAGAAAAAAGTGTTCCGGAGAACTCGCGGGACAAAAGCCACAACTCGGTACATAATCCTACATCATCGAACAAGGTGATTGGTGGGATAGCATCGAAAATCGCTCGCCGCATATCTTTTGTACCTTCAGAGCATGCCTGGACTTCGTAGATTTAATTTCAAGCTGTATTACATTCTGGAATTCTTCGTTTGTACGTCATATTCTCGGACTGTTGTTTCCATACGCATCGTCTGTTACTCTGCATGCTTCTTACGTCGCCACACTGTCCATAATTTAAAATTGTATTTCACTACTAAATGCTTATTTGACATCAAAGACATATGATTCAAACTTGGGAGAGTCGAGCGGATGTGGTCTGGAACGATGCAGAACGTCTAGATGTTCGAAGGCTGTTCAATGTACAGTTCTAAAATTCTAGATATTCTACCTACGTTCTAGTCTACTTTCCTCATCCGTTGCGGTGGCGTACCTAACCGGATCCTCGTAGGGCCAGTTGGGCTTTTTGCTCTGTTTTCTACCCCATTGCTTTTCACTCCACCATCGTTATTATTTAACCCACCAAGATAAATCGAGATTTTCTCCGCTTTGACTCTTTCTCCTCCCTGTTCAGCCAATTCATAATCTTCTGTGTCATAGATGCCACCTTTCCCCCAGTATCTCCATAGCTGTACTCCCAGAATCCCATTTAGAGCCAGAGCCATTGCGAATGCGCTAGCTATCAACCAATCACCCACTTCCATCGCGGTTGTGTAGAGTCTGGCAAGGCACCCGAGTACTTGTGCACCTACCGCGAAAGCAGAAAGTTGGCCTGTAGACCTAGCTCGTGAATTCTGCATTATTTGAGGCAGTTTTGCGGAGACGGCCAGAGGGAGAGTCGCAGCTTGTAGGAATGCCAATAACCAATGGGGTATTATCGACAAAAAGAGAATGGATAGCAACATCAATAATGAAGTAAAAATGAAGTGCTGTCGTCGTTTGTTATAGTCGAATGACAGCGAGGGTTGATAGTGTATGATTAAGAGAACAATAATAGCATTCTGGAGTGAGAGGAAGAAGTTTTCGCCATAAGTTGAAAATGGAAATTCATGACGGAACGAATAGGTCGTGTTTATAGAATAGGCCAGCGCTTCAAGGGAGAATGATGATAGGGAAAGCCCGCGTGCAGAGCGTGCGTTGAGAACTGTCCCCAACCATGAGGGCGTCAGTTGGAACTGTAAATTCGAATAAAATACATGAGACGTACTGAGGAAAAGCTGTGGCAGCCTCATTACCGAACCACCCACAACGATCCCGATGCCCAATCCTTTTGAAAGAGCGTATTTCAAACATTTTGCATGAGTAACGTGTAGATCCTCAACGAGTGATATGTAACATTCCTGTCGAGAACCGCTTGAGTTGGATACTTAGAGCTGCGATACAAGAACGAATGACCTAACTCACTTCTCCAATGATAGACACACCAAGGTCCTTGATGAACCATGGGAGGTTGCGAGTAATGGTCGTCATGACATAAAGAAGCCAAGCCGTCGTCGAATTAGCAGCCAATTATGGAATACTATATTGATGGGGCCATAGGACCCAGATAACGATAACGAACGACAGCGATACCAGCTCGAGGTACAATATAAAATAAGGAGCGAGATAAGCCAATGAAATGACTGACTGGGACAGAGATTAAGGGTATTGAGCAAAAAGAGAATGACAACAATTCAAACATGTAACAAGAAAGCATCAAGACAAATTACATCTCATCCTGAGAACTTACTGAAAAATGAAGCACCCATTTTCTTTAACTTTGATCCTATGTTGTGTCTCGAGGGACTTGGAGGCAGAGAGGTCAACGAAGTCCTTGAAGATAACCCAATGGAACTTCGAATTTTCATCAGTGTACGACCGTTGCCTTTTTTACGACCCAGATGCCTCTCGTCGTAATTTGGTCGCGGAGTAGGGTGAAACCTGAATGCAGATTCTGATTGGGCACCGTCGATATTGCGGTTGCGCTGAGCCATTGCCATTCTCATCTCGATTTCACCACTCATAGAACAGCCCGACATATTGCCAAAGCTACCAAAACTTCGACTTGGAAACAGTGCAGGCATAGCTGTAGTATAATGAATTTCCTTCTCCGACTTCGTTTCGGAAACCTCAAACGGTCGTCCACCTTTTCGCCCAAGACAGGACCAAAGAGAACTTCGCTTCCTTAAGACCCTCCTCAGTCGGGCCGAAATTGTCCTGGATCGGAGATACTGAAATTCCCCGCTGTCATCATCATCATCATCGTAACCAGGATCTAGAGCCGATAAGATATGTGTTGGGGGAGAGGAAGACTGTGAAGACTGTGAATACATCTGTACTGGAGTCGAGGGAAAGGTATGACTGGGAGCCAAAACAAATGGAAGAACAGCCGGACTAGGTTGATATGTCTTCTCACCCTCAAGTACAGACACACCTATTCTATCCGAATAGATCAATCGAGGATCTCCATCTACAGGGGTAGATGGTGTAGATGGTGTAGACAAGCATGAGGGACTGATATTTGCGTTGTTTCTCAAGTGTGCTCTAACCGTGGAATAGTATGGCCTTTGAGGTGTTCCGATCCGTGGAAGCGCCTGTGGGGATGATATTGCCCTAGGAGGAATAGGCCATGATGGTTCGAGTAAAATTGGTGTGGTGGATGTGGGAGTGCTGATTACAATGCTAGGGGAAATTTTTTCGGGTGTCTGGCAAGCATCACTGGGCGAGCCAGGAGGCGTAAGTGTGGCCGGGAACGACGATGGGGGTTGAAGATTCTCAGGAGGTGGGGAAAGTGGCGGAGAGCGCTCAGGTGGAATAAGGCTACTACTCTTCGCGACGGATATTCCTTTGAGAGACATTCGTTTCTTCCTCTTCAAAGCCTTCGTCGAGGAAAAAGGAGGGTCTTTGTTCATCCCACACGCATCTACTGTATGTGTTTCAGAGGCAGTGAGGGCATCACTGTGAGTCCTACCTTGGTGGAGGAGAATACTGGGCATCGTTACCCTACTTTCATACGTCTTCATTGTTGTATCAATATTCAAGCCAATGGGCCTGCCTACTTTAATGGGAGCGTCGGCATGACCCATCTGAAAAGTGGAAACCTTTACGAAGAACAAATGAATCGATCACTTCTTGGATTCAATTGTTGAAGGCCGTAGCTACATACCTGGTTGTATTCAACCACAGTAGAAATATCAGCTTCCGCGGCCATAATCTCCCTCGATTCCAGCTGCGTTGCAGAGGTCTGCGGGTGTGCAGATGGACTTGGGTGAAAATTTGTGTCGCAAGCGAGATCGCGGCCCGTATCAGTTGTAACGTCGTCTGACATTGGGGATTTGAGATGGTGGATTTAAACGCCTTACGGTGACTTGTGAGTAATATCTGGGACTGCAGGCACTTGAGCCTTGTCCACGTGTAATTGAAGGTAAAATGCTCGAGGGCCACGGGTGGAGAATAGAGGACAATGGTGAACAATAGACCTCAATACCGGGGAACAATGTACACAGTCAAGTGAGAGACAATGTGATATCCGACCAGCAGTGTCCGCTCAATGCCCAGTTGGTGGGTGGATTGGGAACAAAAGGTCGAGGAATGTTGGATTTCGACCATAAGCATTTCTCGGCGTTGTTCCGCAATCACTACTACTACAATGGACCCTGAATTAGGGTTCTCCCACCCAATCGCCTGCTCTTTCCTCCGATCGTAAGTCCCAAAAGCGCCAGTGCCACTTTGGCACTTATGATGAGACTGAGTAGGTATTTGTCGGTCAGATTGTTATCAAGCTGACAGGTTTGACCTTACTGTTATAATTATCAAATATCAATTGGATACTACGGAAGGCCAAACCAAAACCGAGTGTCATAAAAAGGCAAGTCTTGGCAAGTACCACTGGGTCCTTGCTTCGAATCATATTTTATTCCGACATTGGTTTTGATGACCATGCCACACTTAGAACCGATCAAGTTAATAAAACATAGAACAGTCAAACTACTTTACCTCGCTGTAATTACTCATATTCTCTCCTTGCCTTATGTAGTCTAACTGTATAGGCGTCGTTTGTACTCATTCCGATTCTCTCGCCTTGTTTCGGTTTACTGTTCTGGTCTACTATACATCCTCTTCCTTGAAGGAGCACTGGGCTCTTATCCCCATTTATGGTGAGGGTCAATGTGCATATCGCTGCAGCTGGTATAAAAAATCTGTGAATCAGCTGACCTGTTATACTTAACTTAAGCCAAGATAACAACTTGATGGAAGAGGTCTATAGAAACACGCCGACTTTTGAAGAAGGATAGCTGGTGTCCATGCATCTATCTAGAGTGTATATCCACGTCATGGAACGTAACAGTGTGAATCGTACTACCAAAAATCGTGTAGACTAAGATGAGGACCCAAACTGTAGTACATTGATGATGATGTACTACGGCTGGCTCAAGATAATCTTCAAAAAAAATAACAAACCAGAGAAAATATGAAAATGCCTCGGGGCATCTGACAGACTAAAGGTAAAGGGGTTAGATGTTGGCACTTTGGTGAATGCTTTCCCCCTGTGCTATTTTTCAAAATGGTTCATCTGTTTGAGCTAAGCTGTAAACTGTTTTAGAGTCACCCAAACATACGACCCTGTCATTTAGGCTAATCTGGACTGTCTAATATTTTTCGAAAACGAGCCAGACCATCTTGAGGAAACATTATGTTTATAAATAATCTGACAAGATATCATGAGATTCAGCTGTTGTTTTTGCAGAGTGGAGACAAGCGTGGCACCCGAATCATACCCGGTCTGGCTCGTAACAAATACGTATAAATATATGTATCAACGTAGTCAGCCTCCATGTCAAAGGAGCAACTCCACTGCTCTGCGCACCTTTTCGCTCTTTATGCCTCCTATTTGCACCTCTGAAAAGTTGTAAACCCTCTGGAATGTCCGCCGGTCCTGGTCCACTACAGAGGCTATCGAAATTACTTTATATCTTCTTTCTGCGAGCTCTCTACTGGTTTTCTTCTGTAAAACTGCAGCAAGAACTTGACGACGAGGCTCGGATAGGTTTACCCGCAAATGTTGTGTACAAGGAAAGGTTGCGCACCTGGATAATAAAGCACTTCAGGAGGGCCAACAGTAACCAATCCTTACGGCACTTGGGTGAGCCTGGACTCCTATCCATGCATCTTTCACAGTGCAGAACTCAGAAAAATAGAGGAATGGGCTCAGGAAAAGGCAGAGTTTCTCCGTTCTCCTAGTTTGAGGAAGAAAAACCGAAAAAAGGGTCTGCGTGTTCGTTTTTCTGATATCATTTTGGAATACCCTAGGACACCTCCAGACAAATGTTCTCAGGACTTCAGTCTCCCTCCGACTATTCGTATTGAAGATTGGAGTACTCCCTCTTCCCAAGTGTCCTTTTCGGAATCCCTGACAGCGGCTGATACCTTTTCTCGGTCGACATTCATGTTGAGTTCAAGCAGAGACTCTTTTACTGTACCATCCCTAGACTCTTCAGGCTTCGAAAGTAAATGTGGAACACTGGAAAGTAGCTGGATCGATGAACTATCCTGTTCCAGTCGTGAAATTAAACCAGACTGTGAGGCCAGCAATCGAGACAAAATGTGCCGATCAGATTTACCAAATCTTCCTCGGTTTCTGGAACGATATTTTGAACCAGACGAGCCCAATCTTCCCCGGCTTACCCGACCTGTGTGCAAGCCAAAAGTGTTATTGTCTTCTTCCCTTCTGGATCTGCTGCAGGATGCTTCTCTCTCAGCTGACAAAATTAACACGATTGTGCAAGAAGCTACAAAGGAGACCATCAAACAGAAAATTACAACCCATCGAGACAGCGTACAAGATTTTCTTCCTGCTTTCCGAAACTTCATGGATGTCTCCCATCGGCCAAGAGGAAAGTCAGATAAAATTGCATCTACTTTCAAGAGACATCATCACTCTTATCCACTGTCGACTATGTCCACTTCTCTTTCCAAAAATGGCGCCAACTCTGTCGTTCCTTTCTCTAGTAAGATAGGAAAAGACAAGTCAAGTGGAAAGAACGGTTACTACAGGCACTCCACCGACGTGGTTGGTTTTCCTTTTCCTATGGGCATTGTGCTTTCTTCCGACATTCAAACGGCTATTTTGACTCGTTTTCATGAGAAGGGATTAGCTACAACTTCAGAATGGGGATTCCAATTCCAAATGCATCCATCCGAAAATTTCCATCAACAATTTACTCCTTTAGACTCTGGCGTTCCGTATCCTTGCGTTTTTGATTTTGATGATTACTTGCAAGATTTATCTAAATCACCAGTTTCAGCGGCTCCGGCTTTTCCTGACTCCATCCCACAAGTATCTTCCCGCAGCATATATCGGGCCTCTTCCACTGTCCGTATTCCATGCCTTGAAAACCTCTCTTCTGAGAATACAGTCATTTCGGCTCATACCTCAGGTACAACACAAACTCATCGAAGTTATAGAAATATGAGATTATTTCCTGACGGTAAAATCGAACGCGTTCTGCCAAGTTATGAACGAAAACTTCTCACATGGTCTTCTGGTACTGACGAGGAGTATCTGACTGGAACTGAATGCTCCGAAGACCTTCCGCTACTTTCTTATCGTTCGCGGACTCAGGGTCAATTCGACGAGGCTGTCAATGAACCGGGAAAGCCTGTCAAACCTAAGAATAGCTCGGTTCTTAATCAAGTAACTGTAACGAAGGATGAGCCTTATGATGTGGAGCAGATACAGTCAAGTTCCCGTAGTCATACACTCAAGCAGCGACAGTACGATTCATTGCATGGGAATTTCGGGAAGGATAAGAGCCCGGTATTTCTGGCGGAGAATTATGGCTCAGGCGCCACACTATGGCACTCAGCTCAGAGCTATTCCTCTCACTATGACCGAAAACTCGATCCGATGATTGAAATGAATTCAGAATCAGAATGCTCCGGTGGTATGATGACTGGCAAAGCCGCTGTATTGCAACGTTTTGGTTCGGATATTAATTACATCATGATTGCCGACAGAACCTCTCCTCCAGTACCTCTCTACAGAGCTGGTGATTCATCCAATACGGTTAATCGTGGTCTAGGAAGCCGGTTGGGAGTTACAAGAAAGACTATCCCAGTCTTTCTAGCACCAAGCCGGGATGATGGCAAGATTGAAAGCGTTCTGCAGACTCAGAAAAAGAATGCGAGTACAGGGACTTCGGCTGGAAAATGTACCAAGACCGGAATGAAGCCAGTTGATATGAGATTTTTGTCTTCAGCTCCTCCACGACCAAAGGGGAGGAGTGTTGTGCCACAGAGATTTTGATTAAAACATTGAATGTAATATATCGTCCTCGTTTGTTTTTTTTGCTCCATTGTATGTGTTCCCAAATCTTCGTGGATTGCAATAGCTCGAACACATGACAATATATTTATAATTGAAGAAAAATTCTTCGAGTACCGCAAATCAACCAGGAGATATTTACTATACAACTGTCCATTGCTTTACTCGACACTTGTTCTGCAATTCTTGTCCATATCTGAGGTAATAGGAATCGCATCCAAATCCAAATGTCAATTGCTAGTGACCCAAGCCTGATTGATATCGTTGTAGCAAAAGATGTTGTTAAGTCTGAGGTTTATCCTCAGACATACAGTTCTTAAATACATGATTGTGGTAGTCTGTGCACCAGGACAGCCTACCACATGATCACTACCTATTGTTCTATATATAGGAGTGCTATTGTTCTTGAAATAGAGATAATCTAACTATCTTAGGGCAGTCCTTTGTTCTATTCAAGAATAGATGATAATCTATAGATAAAGATCAGTATCATATGCAAACATTGAGGACCTTGGATCTTATTGCCTTGGGGTCTATTTATAGCTGAAAGAAGCGCATTGAAGAGAGCTTCACGATTGTTATTGAAGAGAACAATTATGTCAAGTAGTTCCCGAGATATCAGTGATTTAGTGTCTGGTGACTTAGTGATTGCCAACTGATCTGCTGATAACTCAGTAAATACTGATTGCCTTGAGACATTTTTGGTACTGTTTGAAAGGTCTGTACCTTATTGGAGTTGGCGATGTTACCATCTGTGAGATTGAGGCAGAAACCTTGAAAACCATGTCAGATCCCGTGAAGGGAAATAAATGCACTGTCGTACCTTGGTTGGTCAGGTGTGACTTTAATGTGGAAGCATCCATCGATAAAGTCACACCACCAGAATCTGAACTGCTGGGTGTCCCAGTAGTGGGAAATGTGGAAACATCAGGCAATATTACTGGAGATGGAAGACTCTGAAGTGCTAGATTCAGAATAAATGATAAAATCTAATGGTCATGTCCTTACCAGCAGAACTCACAGTCTTGATCAAGGATATGATGAGGGCACACATAAATTTATAGGATGGTATGTTGCCAGGCAAGTTAATTCGATAGGAGCTCAAGAAATGCAGGCAATGGCTCAGAGACTTATCTCTCCACCTGAAGCCTGACCACCTTTTGTATGCATATTCAGGGACCCCTTGCTTGATAGCGGCCATATCTCGGTTCCAATGCAAGGGTACGGGTAACTTGTCTTCCAAGAATAAATTCGAATATCACTTATGTCCCCACCCAAGCTTGAGAAAGATCATACTAAGGTACCCAGAGAACCACATATATAATTAAGAAAAATAAGACTCATATTTCAATTATCTATTTTTCCTATCTTTCGGGAATGTTACTAGGACATGTTAAAGAGGCACGACATCTTGATCTGATCTGGGCCCTTGCATGTTTTACAACATGTTGGCGATTTTCATTTCTCCTACCATTGGTTTGATAAAGGAAGGAAGATCTAGTCGGAGGATGACATGAGAAAGTATATAGTGTATCACGAACTCGCGAACTCACAAACTCGCGGACTCTCATGGACTCATGAACACACACTCTCTCTCGTGGACTCATGTATTCATCTTTTCATTTTACCACCCAGCTGTGGGAGTTTCTCCCATTGTTGTGAACATCTCACACTGATCAACGTCCCCCTTTTTGTCCACTCCTTTCCTCATATTTATTGCGTGGGAGGATTGCATGGGAGGATTGATGGGAGGGATTGATGGGATTACAACATTTGTGCAGCCCTCCCACGCCACACTCTACGAGAGGTTGGACCTGCTCACAACATTCTTACAGTGCACTTGATGGCCTTATTCAGTGATTTCCTCCCTGTGCATCAACGGCCATTCTTACACTTAGGTAACCACTGATTAGGATGCAAGCATCCGTCCAACGCTCCGTTTTACCTATACACCCCTTGGGGAGTTTGCTGATACTACAACCGTTCACACAAGAATTATGCGAAGCTGATGTTGCCTTCCTGATACTATCAGAAAACACGCTCATAACAGGCTCATAACAGACAAAGACTTCTTTTCCCCCCTCCATCAAAAGTACCTTCATGCTTCAACTTTGGTGAACTTGATGGATGATAGATATAGGGATTGAATCCACACTGCTCAAAATTTTCATACATATAGCTATTTAGGGGCCTTTAACCGTGAAACCCAAGGGCTGTCATAGAATCGAACATACAAAATCATGGCCATCATGGGAAGCGGCAGTTGGTCCTGATCACACAGTTCAATGCGACTGTAATAGATATGTACTCGAATACGATGAAAGAATTTATCGAAAGGAAACCACACTGGCTTGATCAAGCCTTGTCTCCTGGCAAGAGATACATCTATCGCCGGTGACCCTGCCAAGGATTGCATTGAGGCTCGAGAGGAGGCAATGACCTAGGGTTACATGAGAACACAAGTAGATCAGGGAATTTTTTCCTCTTCTTCAGTTCTTTATTCCCTCCGTAGACACCCTCGAATAATCTCCGGTCCCTTTACTGTAGGAAAAATCGCATTGTATGCATCAACCTTCCAAGTCAAGTCCGAGAGACATAATGTGAACAAGGAATCGACTAGTTCCCTGATATAGTCGTTTGTGTTATCCGATAGTTCAGGTTTGTTTGGATGCTTGCGCTCACAAATTTTCATAGAATAATTGTATCTATTCCAATGGCAAAAAGCCACTCTGCAGCCCCCACTGATATTCGCAGGATCTTCAGATCTGGGAGATTAAACGGCTGACGACTGGGAGCGACCACAGTAGAAGGCTACTCAGTTATGTTGAAGGAGCCTATGACTTGAGAGCATACATCTCAAAGCAAAGAGAAATATATTGAACATAGTTGCTTGCCGAAATCGTTCAAACTTGTGAGACAGAAGTGATAAGGTGCGAGAACTTTGCAAACAAAAAAATCCGTGCTTTATGGGTTCAACTCATAAAATTAATCTTGAGGTGAATGATTGTCCTTGGTGAGCTGAGAATTTGAAGCTAAAGGTCATACAGGGAAGAATCAATACGTGTCGAGCAAGGAACCACATACGCTGCTTCATCTACTTCCATACAATAAGATACATTCAGTTTGTAATGTCTTCAATCCCTTCCGCTCTAGTACCCTACTTGGCATGAAATATGAATGATTCGTAGTTGAGAGATTGACCAGGATATGATTGAAAATCACGTGAAGAGCATACAAAGTGCCACGTGGTCGTTATCTGGCCTCACCTCACCGGCAGATGATAATCGGAACTCGAGCTTTCTCGAAGCCGGATCTGAAGGATATCTGGCCGCATAGAAACTGCTTATGGCAGATTTATAGCAAATCCGGTCTTCGAGAATCCGGGAAAGAACCACCAATCAGTGAAGCTAAGTGCGGAGGTTTTGACTTCATAGTACAGGCCTTTCGCAACTTGAGTAGTCAGTTTCCCATTCGTGTTTGGTTGTTGGCGCCCGTAATTTTAACGTCAGCATCAGGCTACGTGGTCGATATGTCCATCTAATGCTTTACGGATAACAGTACCTCATCCTCAGACATATCTCGTGATTACATTCAGGAGACTCAGTCTCAGCTGTTACGCTAACACTGGTTTAACTTGTGCGCATTGAATCGTATTTGTTCTATGTCAGTCTTCCATGTCCAACAACCTGACTCCTCAAAGTCTCGACATCACAAGAGCTTTGATGTCCGCGTCATCTAGGCAACATACACACCCCTGTTGTACCAAAAATTGGAGATTGATAGTTTCTGCAGTTGCAGTGCTCCAAAGTCGGATACGAAATGAAATTGACTGTTCCCAATAAATACCGCACTCTTGTTATGCGCAGGATGAGAAAGTAACAGTGATATTGCCTCAGCACACAGATCAGCAAACACTTCATATCATCCATGACATAAATTGGTGAGTCATCAAGAATGCTTCTAATCGATATGTCAGGTTAGTCGTCTTTAAAGCATGTTTGACTGCAAAAGCCATCATCTAGGTGTTCTGAATTAGACTCATTACCGCTGTATGCGGAATATTTTGGGAAGAGAATCTTTGTGTATAGGTCACTCGAAAATTGACTTTCCGTTAATCTTGCTTGACAGCAATCACGAACGGTGCCTCTAGGGCCGGGTCAGACGATGTATACCCATGGCTGTTAATGGAAGAAGATTCACCTCTTATAAACCATCCTAGGTGTCCATCTGGTTGTTCAGCCCCGGGAACCACCAAAATCGACCCGGAGCTTGGTTGAGTTCCATTTCTCCGGCCCCTGTGAAGGAAGGTTCGGTTGTTTATTCCCATAAAGCTCGTCCTTATGACACCAATAGTTCCTAAATCTCCCAGGTTCTCGCTTGGTGTCACCGCCTCAATTTTTGTGATCAACATGGCCAATACGATTCGACCAGACGCCCACTCAGTGGATCAAGAAATAGAGACTCAGGAACCGGTGAAATCATTCCCTGTCGCTACACAAGAAGAGTCCGGGGAGGTCATTAGGAATCAACGGCAAACACCATTGCCCAGACTTCAACTTTTTTTTGTTCTTCTCATACAGTTTTCAGAACCCACCACTGCTACTGTCATCTACCCCTTCCTGAATCAATTTGTTCGAGATACCGGAATCACCCAGGGAGATGATAGGAAAACAGGGTATTACGCTGGTGTCATCGTGAGTCTTGTGAACTTTGGCCATACTAATTGAATCATTCCATCTCCACCATGAAATGTGCACGCTAGGAATCGATCTTCTTTCTCACAGAAGCTGCTACGGTCTTCCAGTGGGGATGGTTATCTGATCGTTTTGGGAGAAAGCCTATCCTACTGCTTGGACCTTTGGGTTTGGGCTCCGCAATATTGAAATTCGGATATTCTACATCCTTTTGGTCAATGATATTGTCGCGATGCATTCAAGGCATCTTCAACGGCAGCATCGGCGAGTTCTTTGAGTTCTGTTAGGCTTCAAAGGAGTATTGAAGTATTTTATCAGGTGTTTCGAAAACCATCATCGTTGAGGTCAATAGCACCCAGTCTATCTATTTGAGCGGATTGTGACACTATCCTTCAGTTAAGCGACTCGACCAACATGGGTGACGCTCTCTCCCTGATGCCGCTTATGTGGAGTTCTGGCGTGACGATAGGGTACGAGTAATTGTTTGAAGCTTTCCCCATGTTAGTATTGACTTACCTTGAAGCCCATTAATCGGTGGCGTCCTTAGCAAGCCAGCCACGAGGTGGCCGGAATTTTTCGGAAAAATTGCTCGCTTCAGGGAGCATCCGTATCTCTTACCATGTCTGACTGCAGCAATCATTTCATTCTCTACATGTATCATAGGATTTTTAGGCTTGAAAGAGGTGAGTGTTGAGTACTATCTGAGCTCTGAGATTTCAAATCATTGGCCTTCACATCTGATCAGACAAATCCGTCTCTACGTCGAAGCTCTGAAACTATAGAAGACAATGAACGAGGGCGAGGATTTGAAGCTGGTTCGTCGGATACTCTCCTCGACCATCACAGTGAACCAAACTATGGAACGACCATCCCAGCCCACTCTGCTTCACCCACATTTTCCGAGGTCTCCGTGGATTCATGCCAGAATTTTACAGATCCCAATGATTATAAAGACGTCACCCTGCGTTCCGTTCTCAAATCTAAAAATATGAAACTTATAATCGCCAATTTTATCTGCTTTGCCTTTACAGAACGGTGTTACTATGACCTTACACCGCTGTTTTACTCTACTTCTATCGAGACCGGTGGGCTAGGCCTTAGTCCATATCATATCGGCTTAATCATGAGTATATGGGGTTTCTGTAATGCATTCTTCCAGATAAACGTAGTCGGCAGACTTATTAGGAGCTATGGTGGGGCCTCGGTCTACAAATTCGGATACATCTGTTACCTTTTGTCTCTTCTAACATTCCCTCTTTCGGCTTGCCTTGCGCGTGGAAATGGAAGTGTTGGATTTGGAGCTTGGACCGTAATTCTAATTCAGCTATTTTTCCAGTTTTTTTCATACATGAGCTATAGTTCGTACTATCATCTTCTTGTGCGCATGTCTCTACTCACTACGTAATCTGCAGCCTCCCTCCAAGTTGTTGTTGCAGAGACAGCTCCAAAAAAGTTGATGGGCTCCATCAATGGTTTTTTGCAGATGGCGGGTTGCGCGATGCGCACATTTGCTCCAACATTTGCTTCCTCCTTGTTTTCATTTTCCATCAGATCGCAGGTTCTCGGTGGATACTTAGTATATGTAGTCATATATTCTATTCTCTTTGTTGGCATTTACTTTAGCAGAGCATTGCCCGATACTAGGCACAAAGGCAAAAACAAATCTGTGTAATGTTCTCAAGAATGTGAATGTATTTATGTTGTAACTATATCTAATAGTTTCTTTTTATGTTTGATTTTCTTTGTCATTGTTCCCTGTCTGCACACATTTGATTCATTAGGAACTTTTTGTCTTGTTTCCCTCTTCATACATCTCTCAACCTTCCTTCTTTGATAAATAAGTTAGGAAACTTAATAACGATGCAAATAGCCTGTTAAAATATGTATTCAATCCACTCAAGACTGTCACGATATCAGAAAAACCGGTTTGTCTAGATATGGGTCAAATTTCCAGCCAAGCCGTTGTTGATTCTGAGTGTAGTTCCGCCGCTGTACCAACATATGAGTCAGTGTAGCAACAGACAAGACTCTCAAAACCCAACCACTAAATGATCATGAAATAGTCACCTGTGAACACTTTAGACTACCTTGTATCATTAGGAAATAAATGTCTCAGACATCTATATCTTATCCTGATGAGAGTAAAGCACATTCATTTCCATTTCATCCTAAGGTTGAGAGCATATTCTCAAGAGTACACTCTACCCTTGACTCAAAGGTAAGGATGAGGTAAAAGTAGACTTTAGTTACCTTTACCCCACTCTTGTTGGTACCCTGAGGGTATACCCTACCTACCTCTGGTGGGCCAAAGCACAGAAATGAGATCAGTAATGTCAGGAGCATATTACCCGAGGAAATCCTATCCCATTCAATTTAGATCAAATTGCAGCTCCAGTCGATTTTATATTGTCTGCTGGCCATTTACTACAACCTCATCTGATATCGCGGGCCAAAGATTCCTTCTTCAATAGCTTTAACTTCTGCCCAGTAGATGAGCGCACGTCAGCTGATATGTAAGGGCAAGACTTACGGAGCGAGATTCGCTTTGAATAAAAGCGACTCAGGGCGAAGCTACCTGGTAGATGGTCAGCTGACATTGTTCTGAAACGTCTTCAATGAAGTCGAGGCTTACCCATCATGAACCACAAATTGGGGACTCCAATGTCTCCCCATACACCATTGAACTCTCCCTCGCTATCGAGACCCCATATTTCACCAACCCCTTTAAAGGTCTCGGGATCTACAAGATCCCTGAACGACATCACGGGCCTTCCCAAGGCTGAGGAGGCATCATCAAACGAATGAATCACAATACGTGGACTGAGTAATTACCCTGTACAAAATACGACAACATCGGCTGGAAGTTCACTTCCATCAGCAAATTTCAGACCCGTCTCAGTGAAACCTTCCAGGGCTGCGTCACTTTTCAACTTGATTTTGCCGTCAATTACGTATTGGCTGCCTCCGACGTCTGCTATAATTGAGTAGTGAAGAAGAATCATTGACTTGTAGCTTTACCTAGGTAGTATCCTCCGCCTTCTGTATACGCACCGAGATAAATACCGGCATCCTTGGGTCCTCGGTTCAGTCTGAAGCCAACCCGACGGAGCCCATCTAAAGTTTCTCTGTATGGGGGTTAATTCGGGATTTACAAGGTGTGATAAAGGTGTTCATACTTGTCTACCTCTTGAAAAAGGCATGTGGCACGATACCACATTCCGATGTTCAGAAGGCCGGAGGTAGAAGCAGAGATCCTGTCGGCCACGGTGATTGGTGGCCCTGTTTCTTCAAATAAGCCTAATAACAGCATGAGGATTTCTTTTATGAATCCAGTCCAAATTACTTCTTTCCTTTGAATGCATTTCTGAGTGCTTTCTGTACCGATACCACACACGTGGAGCTACGTTGATACATAGTTACGTCTAGAAGCCGATTGAAAGGATGTTGCAAGCGCTGGGAAGAGATGGCAATTTACCGACTCCATGATCATAGTAATCCACACCGAGATCGTGGGCTAAGTGATAATTGTCAGAACCGTAGGTGGCGAAGTGCAACCAAGTTGTACCGGAAGTGCACGAGCCGATGAGAACCACTTTCTTTCCGAGGTGGTCTGTTGCTGATTTGTGTTGCGAGGAATGAAGAACTTGGCCTTTGAATTTATCC
This sequence comes from Leucocoprinus sp. KB1807203, assembly GCA_019327925.1. Taxonomy (NCBI): domain Eukaryota; kingdom Fungi; phylum Basidiomycota; class Agaricomycetes; order Agaricales; family Agaricaceae; genus Leucocoprinus; species Leucocoprinus sp. KB1807203. The sequence continues at coordinate 21,991 of JAHTMQ010000045.1, read as the reverse complement.
TAAAACAATAATTTTGGTCTGATCAGTTTGATCAAGTATGAACTCCAGTGCCTACCATTCCAGGGTATGTCGGCACATGTATTGCTCCTCCACTGGCAAAACCTGTCGCCAAAATAACATGTTTGACTGTGAATGTACGTTGTCCTCCCTTATGTCGAACCAAGACTTTATATAAGCCAGTCGAGTTATCTCTTTCGATGTGTTCAACGCTTGAAGAAGTCCATACATTGACTTCCATCGCCTCCGCGTAGAATTCGAGCCAATTAGCGACCTAGACGAAAGTTGGACCAGATTTTTTGGATCAAATGTGTGTTAATTACCTTTTTAGCGGGAGAGAAGGTTGGCCAGTTTGGTGGGAAACTCAAGAATTCGTTATGAGGCTTCTGAAAGTTGAGATGAAAACATAGCTCACGGGATATAAGGCATATGGTCATACCCTATTGGAAGTACCAAATTATTAATTGTCGTAGTCAAAACAGTGTTCATACTCACAGACCGGGTCATGGAGACACAAAGCATCATAACGGTTTCTCCAATTATCTCCGACCCTCTCGTTCCTTTCAACAACCAGAGTAGATATATCACATAGCTTCAACCTAGCAGCGACCTCCAACCCGCTATGACCGCCACCTACGATCAAAACGGTGGGGTCAGAATTCTCAAATCTCCGCTCTTCCTCTCTAAGGTGCTCCCATTTCCCATGATCTGACTGCTGGTTTCGTAGATGACCAACCTTTTCAGGAAAACCCTTCAAATCTTCCAAATTTGTGAAGACGGAATGTGCCCTCCACTGAAGGTGTTGTTGTTTGTCGAGAATAGGAACGAGCCTGAAAATCCCGGACGCCAGTCCCACGTCTGTCTCGAAAGTGAAAAAACCCATTATCCATGCAAGGTCAGGGTAAGGCTGAACAATGGAAGGTGACAGTCCCTCTTCGTCATTTGTTGTCTTCAACCTTAAGTTGCTGATCTTGGTGGTCGGAAGAAGGTCAGACAAGAATTTATGGATTCGAGTGGTACCCTCGAAAGACCTGAAATCCCATGTGAGAGCGAGCACATCACGCCAGTAAACGGAGGGCTGATCATGAGTCTCTGGGAGAGCCGAATCAAAGGACGATTGGATCATCAAATTTGCGATGCCATCGATATCACGAGAGTCAATCTTTTTAGCAAACTTAGCAAACCAATCGCTTGCTATACTGAGAGCATCAATGTTATCTGGGAGAGAGGAAACTCCAAGCTTGTTGAAAGTGGGTAAAGACGCCTCGGACGGGTGAGGTGATGAAGAGGACATAGTGAGAGGAAAAAGGGACGAGTGCCTCGACTTATACTGCGAACTTATCAAGACAAAGCATCATGATTGCTTAGGTATATGGAACAGATGACTGGCTCACTATTTATTTCGGACCTTCTATTCGTGACCCAAGACTCAAGAGGAAGCGAGTCACAGGACTTCTATCGCGGCTCTGATGAATTCACTTACAAAGGACAAGAATAAAGGCAAGGTTATCTGAAAAAAATGGGTTAGGGAAAATGCCGACAAGTGTCACTTTCCGACATACTATCATGGTAGCTCCCTAAGGTCCCTGCATCCATCTTCCGTACAATAGAGTGAGACCGTATCGCATGTGAGCACTGACAAATAAATCACTCCTTCACACGTCTTGAAGGGCTTACTAACGCAGTGTGTAATATGACCACATCGGAGCCCTTCTCTAAATGCCAATTAGGGCGAAGGAAGCAACTGATTTATCAGTTATCAGTGAGTTTTGGCCGCTTCCGACATCTGAGGTAGGACGCCCTAGTCAGCCTATCATATAACGCATACTGAAATCACCCAGACAATACCCTATGCTTGCGCCGTTGCTGACATGAAGAATATGTGATCTTAAAAAATCCAATCCAGCCAAGGTCCATATTTTCTGAAACTGTGTGGGTGTTCGCTACAGATCAGGACATCACTGAAGAAGCCGCTTGAGCAGGATTCACATACATTCACATACACGTAGTCGAACTCTTGATACGACATACGACATCCCAATATAAAACAGGTAACCCAACAAAGTTGACGTTCCATTTCTCTAGATCTCATGCAAAGTAGTGCTGAAACTTGGCGATCTTCGGTTCTATTCACAAAGCGTCCGTGATTGCGACACATGCGATTGCATGGAACCGAGATTGGTCATTAACTGTGGTGTAACGAGTGGCAGGGTACTACTCAGTGACATAGAAAAACAGATATATAATACCTTAAATATGAAGGAACATCAACCCCTAAACTCATTCTACCGTGGCATGGTGCAATAGCTCGAAGCCAGAAGCCATACAGGCATTCCTAGAGAGGAGTAGGCAGATCAACTAGCGAAAGAGATAATTACACTCCAGTGACAGCAATAGTCAGTTGATCCCGTGATCAACCCCTTCAGCTTCTTTTCATTATGCGCCGGGTGCAACAACATAAGACATTGGCAACTTCTTCTGTACGTCTTCATAGATCCTCGTCTACATATTGCATACATCATCATATCAAACTTGCAAGTTTGAATAATCAACCCATAGGGGATGCATCCACAAATCCTTCACTCATTATCCTTCATGGCCTCTTGTGCGTCAATCCTACGTCTACCTGAACAGACAAATACACAAATCTCCTTGTAGTGGCTCAAAAAGGAATTGGACATCTTTTCACAAGGCCTTTTGCCATTCCTTACCACAGCATTCAATTCACACCCTTGATCTGCGGAACCACGGAGCATCCCCACATGCCGCCCCAATGACATACGATGCCATGGCAGAAGATGTTCTACATTACATTGAACTTCACAAATTGACTGATATTTCTCTTCTTGGCCATTCAATGTTCGTTTTTTCCTTGGACGGTCCATTGTCTTAGCTTAAGTAAAGCACTGTAGGGGAGGCAAAGTCGCCATGGCTCTCGCCCTGTCACTTGCTGCAAAGGGGCGAGGGGACCTCTTATCACATTTGCTCGTGTCTGATATTGCACCTACACGCACTCAGCTCTCACCTGACTTTGTCAAATATAACGATGCAATGAATGAGGTCAATGACTTACCACTAGGAAGTGCACAAACTCGTTCGGATATTGACCGTTTGCTGCAAAAATACGAGCCCGTAGGTGTCTAGTCACCACTATATATGATATTCATTACCGCTATGTCCTAGGACCTCAGCATCCGTCAATTTCTCATGACGAACTTGGTTTTTCCCAGTCTCCAGCATAGTCAACAGAAACCTTATTTTGCACTCCCACTCGGCATTCTCAAACAAGCAATACCTGATCTGGGTTCTTTTCCCTATGATCCGCATGACCATCAGCGGCCGCAATGGAATGGAAAAACTCTTATTTTCCGAGGTCTTAAGAGCACGTGAGCGATGCAAGTCTCATTGTGGACGAGATTTCATTTTGTTTGGCAGTTACATCAACAATAATAATCAAAAAGTATTCATGAACTTCTTCCCCGACTCTAGAGTTGAAACTCTTGATACTGGCCACTGGAGTACGCATGCTGTTTCAATTCGACATCCAGTGTCACTCACAGCTCTGAAATCTAGTCCATGCAGAAAAACCTCGCGAGTTCAAAGACCTTGTGCTCAAGTTTATCCAATCATGAAAACTTGGTTCACTGGAAGATTGCTTTTCCGTCCACAACTGTACTTCAGAAAACAACCGCATCCGATCATTTTTGTCGTCGTTCATCCAGGACTCTTTCGGGGCGCCGTTCCACGTTCTACTCTAGTTCTTGTTGCCAAGGCTCTGATTAATATGATGATCGTGACGACCTCTGTCCTGGGTTGGATAGGACAAGATTATCAGGACAGCATGAAAATGTTGCCCATGCATCTCTCATAGTGTCGTATGAATAATGGAAGAGCCTTGTATCAATGGCCTCAGTCACCTACGAATCGCTTATCCGAGCGACCGAAAGTGACTGACAACATACTAATGGCGGGGATCTATGAACCTATCTATCTGTTATGGAAGAATGCTTATTATATAACACACGTAGAAAGGCTCCATCGCTCACGAAAAATTCAGACAACCACGTTTTATCTTTCATTTCCACTCGGTTACGTGTTGAGCGCTGTTGACTGTTGATAGAGTACTGCCATATCCTTGAGAGAAAAAACCCTTTTTTGGAGATACCTTTCAATGCCTCATGCTTATAGGAAGCGATTCGAAGTCTGATCGACTGTTTGTGTGAACGTGGCTTTCATGAAGACAATGTTAACACAAGATATGTTCCTAATGGGGATAATGAATTTGTTCTCGAAAAGGGAATCTCGTCCACATATGGTCAGCCTTTACTACCTACTCCATTAGGAAAAATCATTTCTATTCCGGTACACTCATCGAAGTGGAAGGCTTAGACACTATATAACAGCTTGGTTCTGAGCAGAGAATAGTCAGGCCCAGTCTTAAAATCTTTCTCCTTGCTCTACACATACTCTCTGAGCATTGCACCTGAAATCAGAATGCGCTACTCATTGATCTCAACCTTCATTGTCTCTTTCTGTAAGTCAAGTCGGTTTACAACTAGGCTCAGAGAGATAATAACATTAATCATGTTTCTTTAGTCGTCATCCTCTCAGCAGCGTCACCTGTACCAAATAGCGAATCCGTAATAGATGTTTCCGCTCGGGAACCTGTGAGTTCAGGCATTTCTTTCTTTACCAAGCTAACTGGCGCTGTAGGAGCCTGAAGCTGAAGCAAGGGCATGTAGGCATGGTTGCCTGTAACATTATATGAAATCCGGGACTAGAGATTTCACTCCACATAACTGTAGAGACGATCACCATTATCTATTGCGCAGCCTCCGGCTCAGGCAGCTAGGACTATATGCGCTATTTTTGGATCTGTTGTACCTGATACTTTGTATAAATTTTGATGTAGCGATGATATTGTCTTGGTTCCAATTTTCTCCGTAACAAAGGTCGACCAAAAATTTCCATGTCTTTAACTTGGCTAATAGCTTTTGTGTTTTCTACCTCTCACCACATGACATCTTGCAATCCAAAAGAACTGTTCACTTTTGAGTCCACCTGTCTGATAGATGCACTGTCAGCTTTTTCATAATCCTTTACACCAACATTGAATGCCAGAAGACATGCATTTCATTCAATCTCTTAGCTATGCTCCAATAGATCAGAGTTACAGGATCACCCAACAGTTGCAACACTTATTGTTGATCAATAAGTAATTTATTGAAGGGCAATTAGAATGTTGGTATTGAGGATGGAAGGGGCTCAGAAATAATCTTACAGTTCCGAGTTGGACATTGATCAGGTTATCAGACCTCGCGCGTGACACCTATCACTGTTCGAAAAGGTATGGGGGGTCAGTTTCAATCGGTTGATTATATATTAATGGACATTTGTCAAGTGGTTGATAATGCGAGAGTGAAGCGATGAGCTCGAGCCAGAATACGAAAAAATGACACATAAATGAAAGAAGTGAGAGGAGCAATATTTAATGCCAAAAATTTCAGAGAGTGTGTGAGTAACATGCAAGTACTAAGGGCCACCAGTCAAGTTAAGAACCTTCTGAACGGCCTGCTCAGCCATGGACATGATCATGCCATGCGGATTACCCATGGGTAAACCAGGAACCTAAGGAACAACGATGAAATCATACGTCGAGGTGTGGTAAACTCAGACCTTACAATGGATGCCTACACAATAAGGAAGTAAGAACGCAGGAAGAGTAATAAGATTAGCGCACGTCAATGATAAAGAGGTTGTTTGTGTTGAAAACTTTGGCATTCTCATCAACCACTGCATTGGAGGATGAATTACCAATTGAACATGCCCCAATCCAATGGTTGGAGTTGAGAGAGCTCTATAAGATGAGATGAGATAGACATGATGAACTGACAGAATATCATTGAACGTACAGGATCATAGTTGTTTACTGTTGATTGATTTAGTGCGGACTGAGACACTTACGCTCATTGACTTACCATAGTCTGTAATAGTAGTGGTGTTGTCGGGAGTAATCAGAGTCAATCCGGGCACTTCAATGATTCAGAAAACCTCTACTGCCTTCTGATAAAAGGCTCACCTTGATTTATGGCGGACAACAAGTCATTGATGCCCTGAATGAGTATTTGTTTGTCGATAGGGTCAGTAAACCAGGGATTCACTAATGCACGAGACGTCATCGCAGCGTCAATGCCGATGCGGCCACGAGAGGAGACTCCGGTAGACCTAAGCAATTTTTGTTCAGGGAATGTTGAAACCCATAATTTGAGCTCACAAATAAACAGTGATCGTCATAATCTGGCTTGCATTGTAAGGGTAATCTGTTGTCACGGACGCAGCACCAGGGCGAGCAGTTCCTTGCATCTATTACGCATCAGACAAGTATTTGACATTTGGATCTCCATAGGTTCTCACCCAACGTGTTCTTCCGTCTTGTGCTGAATATGCGCGCCAAAAGTTCATGCTATGGAATGTTGCCATCAGAGAAGTATTTACACAACTACAGAGAATAATTTACCGAGGAGATGCTTGAGCAAAAACTCCAGATTGATCTTGAAGGTACTGGGCTGCATCAGCAGGTCGAGGATCTGCCCAGACTTTTGCCCAATTATCATAAGCATCAACAGAGGGATGGGTGAAAACGAGCTGTAAAGGTCTTAATGAATATTGTACGAGAATATAGTTAAGAAGGTTTTACGTTGATTGAAGGATTATCTTGTGTCTAGAATAGACAATGGGTATGTGTTGCAGACAGGGACTTACAAATACTCACGTTCATTCCAACTGGCAGGTCGATCCACTGGTCTTGCGGTGGAACGTTTGGGCCTGCGTCAGCACTGTTTTGGGCGATACTGATCATGTCGCTCGGTCCAATCCCACTACGAAAGAGAATACGGGGCGTGCCAAATGAACCTGCTGATAAGATGACTCGACCGTTGGAAGTAAGTGGAATGACGCCGTCAGGTCCGAGAGAGGTATCATTGGTCTTGACGCCGGTAATTTGGGCACCATTTCGCACAACATTCAGAGCGTAAACATATTGCTTGTATGTAAAGTTATCTCGTGCCTTAGCAGTTCTGAAGTAAGTTGCGACAGGTCCAGCACGTTTTCCATCCATGAACTACACGAAACACTATCAATGGCATGATTTATCATGTGAAGACGTCATGAGGCTCACATCGTACGCGCTATACCCATAAGCATGGTCCTTCCAATCAGGGTTATCATTGATAGTAATTTGTGAGTAGCCCTGGGATTCCAGAAGCTGGGAGACAACATCAGAGACTTGTTCAAGGTAACGCTTCCCATCAGTTGAAGGGTGGTCCGTTGGGGGGAGCCGCGCTTTGAGTTTATTGGTGTAGGGTGTATGATATGCCCATGATGCAGGGAAGCCGATGTCAGAAGAAAAGTCGGATGCAGCAGGCAACCAGTAAAGGCTAATCATTTCTGTGAGTGAGCCCAAATCTGCAGAGTGCTCAAGGACTCACGCTCCATTGACAGCTGTACCTCCACCGACCAGACAACCAGCGAAACTATTGACGTCTTTGCACCACCAAAATGGATTTGAATCCGTAAACATCGATTCTCAAAGTGGCATTATTTTCAGATAATTGCATACTGTCCCAGAAATCTCACCGAATAATCCTGGAATGTCGAATTTAGTGAGCTACCAAGAGTACAAGATTAGTGAGGTCAATGGCACGATGTATCTGTCTTGAGCTTACATTATACCCTTGCGCCCATGTCGGTCCATAAGTACCGCCTGTTTCAGCTGTGCTGGGGCCGCCGCGCTCAAGAAGAAGTACCTTCTTTCCAGTTTCGGAGAGACGATCGGCTGCTACCAGTCCCCCTGGACCGGCACCGACAACAATATAATCATATGGTGTCGCCTAGTGAACATTGCATCAGCTGTGCGTCAATTATCAAGCGAAAAGGGTAAATTACAGAGACAGTATGGGTGGCGGTCGTAGTGGTTGTGGCGGTCGTCATTGTTGGGGAGATGGTTGGAGTTCCACTTCCAGAACCGCCCGCAGCCCATTGATTATAGTCTGTGGCAGATGCGTGGGCCTGAGAGTAGTCAAGGCCAAAAAAAACCAACTGGAAGGGTATCAGGGCCACAGAAGATTATATAGGCAGGTGAGCTACAAACAGTCCGTGTGTTCTTGAAAAGTGCTCTGAGGGTCTGTAGGATCGTCCACGCCAACAGAAGAGAAGACCCAAGCGGGAACACCGAAAGAACTAACGGGAATGGAATTAGTCCCTGTACTGGTGGACCATGCTGAGGTGTCGGCAACAGTTAAAAGGGATGCATAAAAAATTAGATCGGCTGCTCACTAATGCAGTTCTCGCATCTATAGACCCATTTCCAATGGGTGGAATTGACTTTGGTTGAAGGAAGGTCGGTGAGAATAGGCCCTGACATAAGTCTACAATTGGACATCACAGTTGGACATCAGATTATCACTCAATAGAGAAAAGCCCACTCTTACAGTGGCTGTACATAATCACTGTCTTTGTGTAAGCCTACATATCCTCTCAATTTAGAGTCAAGATATCACTTACGTCGCATAACGCGCTGACCGGACAATGGAATTGCCATTCGGCCAAACTGTAAGTAGCAGATTCTGCAACATTTGACCACCGGGAGATACCCCAGCCCATTTTGCATCAAGAGGGGCCACAATTTCACCAATGAATTCATTTGCGAGACTCCCGGTGGAATCAAGAGGAGGGAAAATGTACCCAAAAGTCATCCCATGAACAGGTTCCGTATAACCCCAGAATGGGATGCCATTATCGGGATCAATGTACTGACCCCCGGCTTGCGAGAATACTGTTTTATTTAAAAATAAACAAAAGTACAGAGCTTGATATGAATGCGGAACTCACCAGGTATTACGAAGGATAGAAGCGGTAAAAATGCTCTTACTAACATCTTGTCCTGAAATCTGGTGGAGACAAGTTGAACATTCTGGATGATCATTGCCCTTTAATAAGTGCCCCATCCTTCATTCCATGCTAATTATGCGACTGCCAAGCGATAAACTTCCGGGAGAGTTGTGCGTGACCTAGAAATCCCGGCCCCGCATACGACCAACTGTAACGACTATCAAGATAGATAAAAATAGGTTGAGAGTACTGTTTGATTTGAGCTTACAGAGAGAAGGCAAAGCAAAAATAACAGTAATAATCGTGATTGAAGAACGGAATATCTATCCTTGTGATTCGACGACAGTGTCACCACATCAGACCTTGAGGTAGGTCGAACCTAGGCTGTCGTAAATTGGAAATATGAGAGTCCGAAAAACAGCCGCGATATTCCCAGTAGAGCATAAGCTGTTTCTTGACGTTCAGACGAGGAGAGAATTCGTAGATGCGTAATTGTGAGGGATGATTTATGGAGGCTAAGCAGGGTCATAGACATCACTTGGTTTAATGCGTCAAGGGAAAAAAGACCTTTAGCGCCAGCAACGTAGCACGAATGATGCATCGTTCATTAGTGAAACATAGAACAAAGGTCCATCGTATCGTGATTACAATGCATTACGAGTCAGATAGGGCCCCTGTATCCAACCGCAAGCGATAAAAATGGCATTTAAAGACAAAACTTGGACTTTTGATGGAAGAGGCGGTTGGACCACGGCTAAATGTCGCTTGAGCAGAAAGTAAAATGTATTCATCAAAGGGACACTGGGGTGTATCTGCCATGCTCTGCATGTTAGCTCCGTTCTTTAAAGTGTGGATCATCTCCGACGTGATCTCTTCATATGGGCGTGCCGCAGAATGTACCAGGCCATTCAACCCGCTGTTGCAATCAAACCGCCAGCGCAGCAAACCCACCAAGCAACTAATAATTTATGTCAGAAAGGAGGCATCCAGCCATGCAGTGTGGACAACTGATTAGAATGCTCACTCAATGTCTAGGTGCTTGCGTGGAGAGCTTCAGATCAGATACACCGCGTAAGGGGATCAAAATTTGAGTGCAGGTTTGACCTCGATGCAAATGCGGGGCAAATAGATGACCAATACACAAATTTCACCGACCATCTTCCTTTCAACCACAAGTGTGGAGTAATGTGTCAAGCAACAAACAATAATAAAATCTACAAGACAACATTCTCCAAGGACCGTCGCGGTTGTACCTTCGTAGTCGTGGGGGTAGAGCTACTCTGATGTCATCATTCCAACGGTACCACGACAGTCAGCCGACTGTTGAGCTTATATATCAGACACTCTTACTATTGCACCTCAGTCGTTAATCTACACTGTTGACCACTGAGACTTACTGTGTAAAATGTCCAGATCCACAACTGATGAATCCTTGAATAAGACAAGGCAGAAATCCTTGGTTGTTGAAGACTCTGCCAGTTCTAGATACACGACAGAGACTTATAGAAAATATATGGCGAAAAGACGAGACTAATTGTCGATACCAATGAATCTACAGATGCTCATAAGCCTAGTCCCTACCACAACCCCTTGAGATACACCCAGATGGGCGTTATTTGAAAACTTGGAAATAATGCTGTTTTTCATGTATTCAAATTTGGCAAAATAATTTCAATCGAGGCCTGAAGTCGATATAACACCTGCAGGCTGAAGCACGCGTCGGGCTGACTGTCCTGAAGCTCCACCCCCGAAGAGGGTGGACAGCATATCGCCAAACGGATTGTTTGCTTGTGTTCGAGGCGGAGGTATTGCGAAGTATAGTGTCGCAATCTCATTCAGAACCTGGGGAATAGAAATCATCTGATTGCATTGAAACTCATACCACGAGTACATACTTTTCGGACTTCCGCAGCAGCAAGTGGACCGCCTTGACTTGAGTATGTACCACAAAGTCGCACCCAACTCTCACGAGCAACCTTATTTTGATCGCCATTGGCTCGTTGACACGTAAGGACAGCCAGCTGAGAGAAGTTGATAAGAGGATCGGTGGTTATTGTGACTTCATCATCTCCAATCTGAATTATTAAGGCAGGGGTAGCTACAGTACCCTTGGGTAGTCCAGATACGAAATGTTTGATGAATGTTCGCGCTGCAAGGATGTTGCCATTCAAGAGATAACTGGATCACGAGTGAGCATAAAGAAACAATATATCAGGATGACATACGGAAGACTTCCTCGTAGCGCAAACAGGCCTAATTTATTTCCCTCTGACCATTGTAAAAGCATCTCTGCGAGTATACGTGCACTGTCTCTCTGACCGGAAGCCAACAAATGAGGTTCCGCAGTGATGAAATCTCCATCTAGAGAATTCGCTCAAGTAGATTGCTCCACTGACACAAGTATGGCATACCTTTGAAATAGAGTTCGCCTATGTAACGTTGTAGGTCGGGATCACCAGAAGGGCAAGCACCGAACTTTGACGACCACCTGCGATGTTGATGAGCCAAGGGAGGAATCAGGAGCTATAGGCACTCACGCTATTGCCTTATCTGCTAATGTTTTTCTCCAAGTTCCATCGGACCCAGTAAGAGCAAGTAATTGTGTTAGTCTGCCTAAACCCAGCTCCATGCTCAATAACGAGGGAGAGATTTATACACAGTACGCAGACCTCTGCTCTCTTCTGTCACAATTTCCTTTTTATTATCGTATACTTCCAATAAAAATCCTGCGAGATCAACACCACTGCCAACTTGTCCTGTTTTCAGGAGTTCGCGAGCACTTTGAAAAAGAACATCGATTGCAATGTCATGTTGACCCGACTTCACATATCGGGAAGCAAAAGTCCGAGCCTTTTGATGAGCCTCATAAGGGGATTTTTCAACTTGAGGGAGGATTGCATTCAAGGCTCTTGTCGACATAGTATGAGTATCGAGAAACGTGATAAGTACAATCAGTTATGATATCATTTTAAAGATGATCGGAGTTTCAGACGGAGTTGTTTTCGGTACCCTCTTGTGTAGATGAACGAGGCACTTCTTTCTTCCGGGTGCATTATTGTTTATTGGAAATCTTATTCACGGCTCTATACGAATAGATGTGGGATATAACGCGCTCGATTTCGTAGCTAATAAGCGAAAAATTGGCAGTCAAATTCAGCAATTTAACAAAAGATACGAGGGCTGAACGGGAATTTCAAGTTTCCTTTGGTATCATAGATGCCGTAGCCTGGTTCCTGACTATCAGAGTAAAGATGCGCAAACCAGCCGATTCCACCTCCAGGAACCTTCTTGAAATATTGACAGTGTGCATCTAGCAGATTGTAATAATCCTAGTGGTGGTCTAATATCCGATCCCAACAAGGCTTCAAAACACCTACATGTTCATTCTGGATATTAGCGACAGCTCTGCCACTATTTGGTTCTACTCCCGGATAAGTCTTGGATGGCCAACCGCTCTTAGACCTTCGGTTGAGTTCTATTGGTCTAGATGTGCCATTATTACTCTCACCTGGCTAAGGTAGATTTTCTTTCCTTGACCATTCTCTGTAAACCAATTGACATCCTTTTGAACAAGTGACCAAGCGTTTCTTGCTATGAGAAAAAAATGCCCAGCAACTGGATTTCAGATTGACAGCGCTTGAAGTATATTGAAGAAACGGACCTGTTGAAGCATCCCGCGCGAAGAAAGGTAAAATATGCACATCAAACATGTCAACTGCAGAGATGACGGAATGTGCTCCGCCATTCTGAAAGAAAAAGAAAAAAAAATCAATATAAACACAAGGGATGCTACTTCTTTCGCATCACTTACCTTTTGATAAGAGTATGCCAAATCGCTGACCGTGACCGGGATATGCAAACTGGAAAGCCGCGCTCTCGCCTCATGAACTTGATATGCCAATTCATCGACTCCCAAAACACCATCAAAAAGCGGCTCCGAGCCAAACTGTAGAACTCGGACCACGAACTTAGCATATTTATTCGTGTAAAGAGTGGAAATCAGCTCATCACGGCGCGCCTCCCATTTATTACTTCTGTCAAATCCGAACTAGAAGCCCCTCCCCCACACACATTAAAAATAATCAATTAGACTTCTTCGAGATCTTTTTCCGCCTTTTGATCAAGCACTTACCCAGATTAGTGCATGTACGCCAATCCCTGCTTCCCAAGCCGCATTGATCACATCATCGCTATTAGAGGAAGGAAAAGAAGTAAGGCTTCTTGATCCTGCCAAGTATTTATGGTCGCGACGTACTAGAAACCCCGCTTATCGCAAGCTCCGTATATTCGAACGTAACGACCTCGAAATCGTTGTCTGATATCCATAAAATCTCTCTTCAACCCACTAAAGCTTTGACCTAAAAAAGTCACGACTTGCGATCTTTTTGAAAGCTTGAACTCACATTCCGAGACTTCATAACTGAATCCGACAAATGCATACTCATTGCTCATGTCACACCACCATCCGTTCAGTGATGAAGGTGGTTCTCGAGGCATTTTGAAGTCAATGGCAGGGAAACAGTTTTTTCTGAGGAGGGATAGAGCCTGGTCGGAATCGGTGGCTGTGTTGGAGTCGCCAATGTTATTTTCGGTGTCTGAGGTAACAGTATATCTATGTTTCTCTTTGTTATCGATAGGAGAACCTCTTGCAAGATGGCTGATTAAGAAAAACACTAAAGATAGTTGAACACAAGTCTGGAAAAATGGTTGATGCATGGAGGATACGGATTTTTAGATTGTAATATTTAGAGCTTGGAGAGAGGGAGAGATGTGACTTTGAAGAAACCTGACTGGCGCAGCTGCCCATATTCTTATTTAAATCTTTCCCTTTGCCATAAAGCCTCACCTTTGAATCCAACTAGGGAGATACCGGTCCCGTACTAGTCTCAAAGGCTTCAACATCCCTCCTGTCCCCTTAAGGCTATAGTTTTTAAGAAAGAATTCATTTTTGCAGGCTTTCCTTCTTCTCCTAATGTAAAATGTGATGAAGGTACATCCATTCCATCTTATGACGCCACTGGAGTAAGATTCACGGGAGTTGCTAATGATCCACCTGCGCGTCAAAAATGCCACAGAATTGAGGAGGAAGATAGTAACTTGATTACTACTACCTCTTGAGGCCCAGTGATCTTATTATCGAAAAAATGATGACAGCTCAAGTAATAAGTTTCAACGATTTTTGTGTTAGTCCATTTTGATTTGCATGATTTCTCAGAATCATCCACAGATCGTGAAGGGCCAAATTTAGTGTCAGGGTTTAGGGGAAACTTCTAATTTCATTGGTATTAATTGATTCAATCAATAAACGGGCATCCGAAGCCTTCATTGAGCATGTTATTCAGGAAGCAAAAAAGAAGTCGAAGAAAAACTCCTAACTCAAATTGAGATATGCGCGGTACCGCGTGCAACGGCGGCTGACCGTGATCATGACCAATGATAGATTTTATATGAAGATAGGACAGATGATATACTCAGCAGGAACCCGAGATATCAAGAAGTGAGACTAGACATGCGGAGAGGCATGTCCAGTCACATGTCTAGACCTTTCCTCATGATATCATACAGGGCGAATCCAATCACATATAATAGAGCTGACCATACCTTCCTTAGTAGTCCATGCCATTATAAACCGCAGATTGTTTACAACTCGTGCTTAGACTTGACTCTGACGTGCTCTCAAGCTGGCTAGTCTATCAAACTATGTCAGTTGTATTGGTATTATCTGCTGGAGGCATTGTTCTCCCTCCACCTCCATTTTGACTAGCAGCCGCATCAACCATGCCATTCGCATCCGGATTTGTCTCTTGGGGTTCTTGTGCAACCATGTCATGGGCAGTATCTATTTCATCATGACGAGCATGTATATGTTCGCCGACTAGCACTCTCAGAGGATCATCGGGAGATAATTTGGGATTTTCAGCTGCTTGGCCAGGGTTGAGACGTAGGTAATGATAACTGACAAGTTGTTAGAAATGCAGGAATATGCAGTTAAGACGTACTGTTTTAGAAGGGCGTATATGGCTGAAGCTAGGAGGGAACCTAAACCTGGACCCAGCCAATACTGTTCATGGCAGGATTAGCGGGCTGATTGATACAGAGCAGGAAACGACTTGCTATCCAATGGTAGTTTGGAAATTGTGATAAAACAGCAGGACCAAAAGCTCTGGCGACGTTCATGGCACATCCGGTATAGTATGTGAGCCATCTGTGCAAGTAAGACAGAAGATTTTGTAAATGAAGAAGGACATACAATTGGCCAGCAAAGAGTGTTAATCCGATTCCGACCGGTGCGAACGGCGTGGCTCTGTGTTTTTCTGCTGCCAACATGAGGACGACGAGACAGAGTCCTGCGGTCGCAAACATTTCCATAAATAAGCCCTGGGTTCTATTTATATCGGGAGCTAACGTTGTACTAGAAAAGCAACAAATGAGTCCCAAGTATACGTCAAGCAATGGACTCACTTGATAAACAATGGGCCTTTGGTCAAGGCCTGTATTATCGCGGCTGCAACAATGGCACCAACCAACTCGGCGACGACGTAGAGGACAAACCTGACGAAGCCAATAGCACCAGCAAAGAACAAACACATAGCAACATCGGGATTGAACAAGCCGCCTGTGACGCGGAACCAGATCCAGGCGGATATCAACAAGCTGAGGCCAAAGGAAGCAGAGATGGAAAAGACTTGGATAACCTTGTTATTTGCGGAAGAGGGAGATGAAGCGACTTGGGCAGAGGTGGCCTGGGTAGCACCAAATGCGAAGAGGAGGAAGAAAGTCGTGCCAACAAATTCGAGAAGAGCGGCAAAGAGGTCATTTTTGAAATTGGTGAATAAGAGGGAGGGATGACGTATATGACGGAGGGAGGGGCGACGCATTGAGTGAGTGTACAAAGGAAGTGCAAGAAAGAAACCATCCCTGATAAGGGTAGAAAGGAGAAGATCATACTCCTTTTGATGTCAGTAAAATGTTTTTCTGACAACCACCTGAGACCTGTTTGACCCCACCTCGCAATACCTCGGCATGCAAGTCCTGCACTGATTTATATGGACCGGAAGATAACTGCTGACAGGCCACTCGGCTGACCTCTGAAGAACTCTTAGAGGTCAGAGAATATTTATGCATACAAGCATGAGAACTCACGAGCATGTTCTGCAAGTGTAACAATTTCAATGGTAGCTGTACTAAAAATACAATATATAAGTGTTCAATGCAAGAACTTTCTTGAATACAAAGTGTGGTGACAACTCGGTCACAAATGATCACATCCCTCTTCATGTTTTCATGTCACCAGTATCGCACCGGTTTTCCACAAGTGAGTGCCTGTTCATGGTGCTGGACCGCGCATCTTGCCTGAGCAGCGATGTGGACTTCTACAGCTCATTTGAGGAGCCCGTGACGAGAGATGTTGCACACAAGGCACGGGTGCAAAGCCTGACGGGGGATGTCTGGAGAGCGACTGGGTATCGCTTCACGTGCGTGTCTGCTGAATTCCTCTTTGTTTTGAAACGCATCAGGCTGAATGGATCGCAGAGTCAAAGACCATCCGCCGATTAGAATTAGCTATAAAACTCGTTTCTGGTGCTCGCAGGATGAGGCACATTGTTCTAAATCATCCAGACTGTCCCAACACTGATCGGCAGGGAAGACGAGCTACAGCCCCAGCCATAGAAACCTCCTCCTGTCATCGTAAAATATGATTCTAGATCCAAACAGATATCTGTACCAGGACCCATGCCAGCGTGTCAGGTTCCGCAAGTCCAGGCACTACAGACAATACCTACCTCACCGTGGCTGACTGGCTCGGTGACCTCCACCAGTACCCTGTCTACATTTTTCAACATGACACATCCCTAATGACAGAAGGTACTCAAAGGATATCCAATAGCACCTAAAGGAGTACATGAATTGTTAAACAGGACAGCAAAAGAGTAGAATGCAATTCTACCAGAAATATGCTAGAGGCTTATGCCTAGAAGGGTCAACCAATTTGTTTTCTATTTATTTTAAGTATAAGTCATTTTTAAACTAAACTTTTCAGGTAGTTATCAAGGCCAAAGGAGGTCATACCAAGTAGGTATTTGAAGGATAGGTCAAAAAACTGTCCCAATGAGTAACTACTTTGTCTAATTTATTGTGAACCAAGTTCTTATTCAAAAGCTATGATTAGGGTGTAGTTTAAAAGCTAAGATGAGGTAGTATTAGTAATATGTTTTCTTGGAATTATATACTTGTTCAGTGTTGCATTATAAACCATTACAAAAGTGCAAAATATTGGTTTTTTGAGCTACTTACATGTCATGACCAGGTGCTTCTTGAGACCAAAGTTCCATAGACTGTCTAGTTTTCCAAGTCAATGAAAGAAAACTGCTGGCACAATGAGCAAGTGCAAACCACCTGCAGGGGCATTGAGAAAATGTCATGTATGTGTGACTTTGGATCAACTTGACAAGTGAGGTGATGCGACACTCACACGTCACTCGAACACAATTCAATGCCCGCCGTGTTAGATCCAGCAGACATGTGACTGGCATTGATGTCAGTGGCCATAGCCAATACATTTTTCAACTTTTCCACCATGTCAAGCGCTGCTGAACGTGCAGAGGCTCGTCGAAAGGCCATTCTTGCAAAGCGAGGTGACCGTCTCGCCAAGCTCACAACAAGTGCAAGAGGCGAGGAGGGTGTATATCTGAGCAGCGACGGTAGGTCCAATTAAATCTTTTGGTCCTAGAATTTATTGTGCACAGATGTTTCGTTGCGTTCAAAGGATTCAGGTAGCCCAGGGATGCCAACGCCTTCTCGGATATCTGTTTCTCCTTCGCCAGGAGCTGCGACCAGCAAGCCATCGTCACCTTTGGCTCCATCGCCTCCTGCGAAACCTGAGGCTCATTTCGGTGTTGTAGATGATTCTGTATGGTCTCCCGAGCTACAGGAGCGGTTTCATCGCGCCCTTGTTAATGCCAATTCGCCGTCCTCGAAATACTCAAGCGGTGTATCCAGTGGTGAATTTGCACCTGGTAAAGGTCATAATTCGAGGTCTGATGAGCAGACTGATGTCGATCCCTTCGCCGAGATGCTGGCTTCGCTTAGTGCCGGTGCTTCAGGTGCACCGGGTTCGGACATGTTCAGTCTCCTGCAACAAATTAGGCAGGGCACCCAGGCCACCAGTCCAGATGTTGATACCCTACAACGTGACAAGGCAATTAAGAGGACTGTGCAGCTGGTGACAGCATGGCTGTTATTAGCATGTTTCGTGTTCTTCCTTGAGCCTTCTGCGTATCGAACACGTGTGGGCTCTTTGGATGTGGGCCGGTGGACGCGATGGGCTGTCTTGGGCGAGGAGAGGAATATGCTGGAGCTCTTGCAGACGTTCATAGTGCAGCCTCAACCGGTCAGCGAAATTTATCTGTCAATTGAGGTCATTTTTGAATCCATGGCTAGGCCTTCTTCTGGGTGTTCGTTGCATTGGAAACTGTTCTCCACTTTGACTCCTTTCGGCAGGTCCTTGTACGTTGCAATTGGACACACATGATTATTTCTCACTCCTGGTATTTTCCAGCCCATCCGTTCTGACAGGCCGCATCAAGACGCACTTGGTTGGATCAAAAGGTTAATGGGAGTCTTTAATGTCGTTATGTTCCTTCTGAATGACTTAGGTAGTATCATCTTTGGGTTAGGCTTAGTTGTGTTTTTCGCTGGCTATGTCACGCCCAAATAATATAGAGTTTTTATTTGCACTGTGTCACGTGTCAAGTAAATGTCAAGCCAATAATATTACTTGTCATGCCCAGTAAACAGAGTAGCGAGGTAAAGAGTCATGAAGCCGAGGCACGAGCTTCGTGAGACGCGGCTGACTTGGTGGATTTTGCACGTCGAATAGATGCTGTAGATCTCTTTTCTGGAGCCGGGACACTGTCTGACTTTTTCCGGTTTTCATATTCCACCCAATTATCTCCACCCGCTGCTAGCATGAGCTGTGTAAGGATAGCCGACGACGACAAATCGTCCATTTTAATAGTCGACGTTTGACCTGACTCTGAATAATAACATTTTTTGAACCATTTTGAATAGAGGACGATAATCACATAGACAATAGACATACCAAAAACCAGTTGTATGCTCGAGTCTATCTCCTCCTTCCAGATTCTGTCTGCCTCAATCGGCATAGTGGGATTCGCATACCGGATTCGGGGTAATGTGTCCCTCACAAAACGTCTAACCCAAGCTTTAATCCTTTAATATACAATGGATGAAAGCTGCACAGTATACCTGACATCGCTCGAGCTCTTCTGAGCTTCCCACTGAATTTTGAAGTTGGCTACATTCTTTAATTGAAGCCTTGGTTGTTGGTTTAAATGGTCAAGAACTCTTGACAATTTCGAAGGACCATTGGGTGGGGGTTTTGAGAACCGAGAAAGTGTAATTGTTGCCATCGTTGGATGCCGACTCGAGCAAACAAACGTTTTATTTCTATTTATTTGGTTCAGACGGTGTCGCTCATATCTTCTTCTCCAGCTACAATATCGAATCGTTATTGACCACGATGGCGGAAAGTCTCGTTCAGCGCCGTCCTCGCAGGAGCACAGCTGGAAATCGGTCAGTCGCATCTGTTCGTCTGAGAATTCGGCACTTGCTCATGCTCAACTAGTATGGAATCAGCACTTGCAGAGCTGGCCTTCGACGAAACTAACCAAGAGTTGGACGATGATAATGAATTTTTAAATGATAAAGGTACGCGTATGGGGACGAAACATCTGACGTTAATAACTTTGCCCAGATGAGGAGGACCTATTTGAGTCTGATTTTGCAAGCACCGATGAAGAGGCGAACCGCGAAGAAATGGATGCTGGAGATAGAGCTATTCATGATGAAGAGAAGTCTGCTCGGAAGGTATGCCGTTACTGCACATTATGTGACAGAGTTTTGCTTATGGTATGCTAGGCGGCACGAGTACGACTTGAGAAGCAGACTGCCATCGCACATGATAGGAACAAAGCAACATTTAATCCTCAATCTATCGCCCTCCCTGTTGCCAAATTGAAGCGGAAGAAAACTGCTCCGTCCGATATACAAGAACCCACTACAGATGTGCCCAAGCGAGCTGGACAGATGAGGAAGAGTCAAAGACGACATACGGTTCTTAATACCTCTGCAACTGATTCCAGAATGAGAGAAACAGAGGAAAAGAAGGCGTGTTCCATTATGGGTTCTTCTATTCTATCCTCTCACTCATATCCATAGGCATCTGCTCAGAAGTTCAAACCTACTGTCAAATCCTTTTCTCAGGCTGAATTGATTCAGCGCGCCCTTGACAACGAAGAGGGTAATACCAAAGAGCACAAAAATTATCTCAAGGCAGAGGAAGAAAAACGAAAGAAGGCTCGCACTGTTAAGACGCCAAATGTGACAGGGCCTGTACTTCGTTGGATTAGCAAAGTAGAGGACGAGAAGTTTAAGGTTCAAGTTGAAGTGCCACCACCACAACCCCAGCCAACTGCTATTCCAGCCTATGGACAATATACTGCGACTCAAATGAACTCCTACTATACTCAGCTATACCAGTATCTAGCTTCGCATTCGAGAACATTGACAACCCAAGCCGGGTCAGATTTAACCCCAGTCAGTACCGAGCAGACATCGACTTCTCAATTACTTACTGTCTCGGATACTCCTTTCTTTATGTCGACACCGTCAGTGGAGGCTGCGTTGTCCGAAGCCAAATTTGAAGCCAAAGCTACAATGTCCTCTGTGAGGCCAGCATGCACATCTGCTATGGTTTCGACAGCTCCGTCATCTTCTTCGACGACAGTGACTGCACCATCCACGGCGACATTCTCGTCCCAGTTTCGAAACACCATCCCCTACTCTTCTACATCATATAACACCCTAGCACCTACAGCTGCTGCTTCAACACCTGTCCCTTCTGTATTTCAGCCTACTTTCTTCACTCCATCAGAAAACACTGTACCTGTGCAATCATCACAAAAACAGTATGTAGAAGAAGAACGTACAGCAAAGGTGGCGAAGAATTATGTTATTGTTGAAGCTGGTCAACAGGATGGCATTGCCAAGCCGCCTTGGAAGGATCTGATGACATCTATGTTTGGTGATCATACCAAGTGGGATGAAGTGAAAGTTCTTGCAGGAAAGGGACGGCCGACAGGTGAGTGGTCATGTCAAAGATTATGCTAGTTTTGATTCCTGTCAGGTCGAGTTAAACAGCGATGTCCGATTACTGGCCAAATTGCTCCATATCTGGATCCCCGCACAGGTGTTCCATTTGCCGATGCAGAAGCGTACAAGACACTCAAAGAACTTATGGATCATGAATATCCCTGGAGTCCCGAGCTTGGACGTTATGTCGGTCGGGGATAAAGGGCTGCACAGCTTTGTGAAGGTAGTATTGTTATGTGCCACGGAAATGGAAATCTTAGTGAGCATCCTTCTCTCTTTTCTCTGGCAGGGAACGGACACTGACTCGATTGACCATAGACTATCTGTTCGCAGCGTCATTCGCGTTTCCGTCTACAATACCTGATATGGTTGTCTTAGAGGAAAGAATTTGCTAATTAAATTATCTGGTAACATTCTGGAGCATATAATAATGTGCTTTCCAAGAGGATGTCGAAGTTGTTAATTTTTGTATGTAACGAAATGAGTGGAATCTGATTTAGAATGAGATATATGCTCCTTCCCTACACATTAGGATATACATCAGTCTCAGAACACTGATTTAACTTGTTTTTTTTTGGATGTTAATCAATTATCTAGACCAGATGTGTTTAGGGCTCACCAAGGGTACCCAGGGTAAGTCAGTGACTACCCTTACCCCACCCTTGACTCAGATTAAGGGTAGAGCCACAATGGCTACCCTTACTAATAGCCCTAGGGTTTACTTTACTTTGTAGACTTTGAAGTGGACTTGAAGTGCTATTCCAAGAGTATACTCTATTCTTAAGAGTATATCTCATTCTAAGAGCAAAGTACATTTATTTTATCCTGAGTATGAGAGTATGTTCTATCCCTGAGGGTACATGTTGTGAGAACCTCAAGTAGGAAAAGGTTTCCCATGCATTTGAACACTCAATCTAAAATCTCCAAGCAC